>JASDQU010103412.1:121225-138774 GCA_032191745.1 Picea mariana | reverse complement strand
CTTCACATTATATGTCATTCACATTTTTTCAATTAATTAAAGAAACCACAAATCCAATTTCCCATTTGATCCTTTACAACAATGTTATTGTTCTTGTTAATATGTTGTCTTATAATTACCTCAATTCCTTGCTTATGAACACTAGTTATCAAGTCATTGCCCCTTAGCAAATTGGTGTTTGAAAAATATATGCATATGCCCTATTCAAGCCATATGTTATTGTTGGATGTATGGGATGACCTGGGTTCTACCTTAGTTCTCCAACAAAACCCTAGAAACCATCGGCCCCTCTGGTAAACCAGAAGACAACATTGCACACAGAGTGCACAACACAATCTCACTTGAGATGGATTATGGGTGATCACATGACCCAAGTCTCTGTAATCATGGAATGGATTGGGGATGTTCTACTTCTTCTACTCTTACTTTACCATGCATCATATTATACCATTCATCTAGATATAACATTTATTTCATTCTTCATTATCTGTACTGCGTGCTACAAAATATTATTCTATACATTCATCATTCATTCATAATTACAGAAAAAACAAAAACATCATTCAAACACATCAAAACACATGATTTTACCGTGGTTTACCCCCCCTAGGTTACGTCCACAAAGATCTTCTACTTATTTATTATTCTTCATCAAAAAGTTAGCGTTGCATGTGTTACATCAAAAGGGTGCATTTCGAATGCACATAAGTGTAGTGGTGAGGCAGACCAGTGTCACACCAAGCTCCACAACTTGTGACCTCACCCTCAGTTATACTCCATAAATCTCCATTAGCTCCTCAGCTATACAACCAAAAATGATACTTCAACCCAAAACATATCAAAGACTTAAGACTCAAAAAGGTTCTCCAAGATAGGCTCTTTGTACATGAGTTCTAAGATCTCACAATCATGCCCCTAGCTACCTAATACATCATTTATTTATATTACAAAAGGTGGGTAAAAACCCTTACATCATACTCCAAAACACTAATTCTAAGTGGACTCAACTTGTCCATATTCTTACTACCTTCGCGTGCTAATCCACAATTCTATCACACTACTTTTCCTTAGTTCTAGCCGTGAACTGCTTACTTGGTCCATTATGCCTCGTTTGATGTGCTATTTCCTCAGATTTTTCTCCCAAAATAGCCTGCTCCAATAGGCCCCCAACACTAACATGTGGCTTGTCCCAAGGCACTCAGACAGTGTGTGCCTCTTGCACTGATTTCTCCAATGCCTAGAACTTCTTTGTGAGTGCATCTACTTGAGTCTTCTCTTGCGCACTCTTTTTTGTTAGGGTCTCCACAACCTGCACTATTATGTGCTCCTTCAACACTTCTTTAATTTCTGAATGCACCTATTATAGTCTTCCTTTCTCTGTTTCCAAATTTGCTATCATATTCCCTGCTTGCTCCTGAAGTGGCTCCAACTGATCTTGTCTTGTTTTTTTATCTTCTTGGATTGTCTTCAATTATGCTTGCAATTTTTTCATCTCCCACGCGGTCGTCGTCCTCTCTGATATAGGCATTGTATTTTGTCTTTGCTTCAAATATTGAAATGTGGCCTTCAAATTCTCTTCCCTCTGATCCAATTGTTGGATCCCTTTGTCCTCTGTCAAGCTCGTCCATATTTGTGCGTAGAGTTTTGCTACTTCTTTTACTTCTAACACAATACTGTCTGTTTGTTATGTTGCCTACTTCTCCCTCTCTAATCTCACCTTTGGAGGGGTAGTTGGTGTCAGCATGCCAACAAATTCTATTATATCATGTTTATATTTCTCCATCGTCTGTGCTATTATTTTTATCTTTTCTTCCACGCTGAGCTCTCCTTCTAGTGTGATTTCTGGGATCGTTTGGAATACTTCCTCAAGTCTTTGCTCTAGCTTGTTGCGTGTTGTATTTCTTCCTCCCGTTCCATCTGCACTTCTTTGAGGACTGTCTTTAGCACCTCCCTCTCTTCCACCAATGTTATTAACAAAATCAACCATGAGTAATGGAACTATGTTCCTAGATCTTGCACGTCTTTGCAGTCATCCATAAACAAGTTCAGTAAGAATGGATCCCAACTCAGTAGGACTCCCTTCGCGCATTGCGCAACTGCTGCTATTACTCATGTGAGTGCCTCATCCTTGCGACATTTCCTTCGTAATTTTCAAGCCATGAAATTTTCTACGAGCATTGTCACTAGTTCACTGATCCTTTTTATAATGATCCCCCTGGATCCTCACTTTTTTCCATAGTTTTTCTTCATTTATTCTTCCAAGGATTTATCCTTGGTCTTGTCATCCAGATATTGCATTAGTTTTTCTCTGTCCATTGGGAAACCAATAATTTCTATGATCAAGTTAAAATCTATTGAGACTGGCCTATCCATTCAAAGAAATCCTTTGTGCACTACTGCTAGTAATTGTTTAACGTAGTTATTTACGTCCTTACCCCTTTCAAAATGCGAGATCTCTAGCAGGTTCATTACACCTATTTTGTATAAACTTGTTATCCATTTTTTAGGTTCTAGTATTGGGTCACCCGAGGGACCTGTGCCCTTACTCTCCATATACACTTGTTCTGCGAACTCATGAAATTTGTCTCTATATTTTACATCGTGGTCCACATAGCGCAATTGATCTATGCATCCTAGAAAATGTGGTAAAACCTTCACTCTTGCTAGTATGCACAGTAACACAAGGGTTACCTTTGGTTGGTTGCGTGGTGACCCATGGATTATTTGTTTCCCTTTCCCCTTTTTTGGCTCCCTTGAGGGCCCTACCTCCTAGCACATTTTCCCTTCCTCTTCTTCTTCTGCACTAGAATCCTGCTGCTCCGTGATCTCTTAGATTCGTATTTGCTCCTACGATGTTGGTTCTGTGCCAAATTGAACCCTTGGCTCATCAGACTTAGTTCTTTCCTCATCTACTTCATTTTTTGGTTGGACTATTTCCACACTGGGTTGTTGCATCGTGTTTTTCTCCTTTGTCATGTTCTGTGGGTCAATCTTCATTTGTTTTGTTGTAGAGGATGGCTCCTACTCCTCAACCACTGTAGGGTTCATTGGTTCGATGACCAAAGAAGAAATGGCATCCACATTGTTGGGACCTTCGTTTTTTGTTAGAAGTTGTGCAAGGAAGACTACAGTCCCAATTTTGGTCAAACACGAGCTGTGCAAGCTACAAAGGAGTTAGACAGGGGAGCAAGCAAAGAAATAGAAAATGGTTGTGAAAAGGGACAACGCAATACCAGCAAGGCAAAGTAAGTTACAACAGAACAAGAACAAGAACAAGAAAACATACAGAGTCTAAATCCAAAAGATCCCACTCAGGCTATATGTATGAGATGCATATGATTATAAAAGGGTTGGTTGCTAGTTGTTGTTGGTTGGGTTTTGTCATAGAGGGTGTAGAAAGCGTAGACAAAGTATAATTCTACTCCATGTAGGTTTTGTGATTTTAATTTGTATACATTTTAGAAAAAGGGTAGATAGTGCTCTGAGGCATGAGTCCGGAGCCAGAAGTTTTTAACAGAGAGATGGTTGTATCTGTGAAATTGTATATGAGAATCTCTTTTGATAATATATATGGGAGGACCTGAAATTTTGAAATATTTTGTGTATATTTTTGTTTATAATTATGAATCGTCTATGTACTTTACTTCTTTTTATATGGTAATATCAATGTTTTGTCTCTGTTTACAAATGATATCACAACTTTATTTTATTTATTTCCAGTTATGAATGAGTTCAGATCTGTCCTTTGGTTAGTCTGTCTTGCGCAAGGTTACAGTGAATCTTGAGATTCTAGAAACCTGCCTAAGTATTCTCCTTGCCCTTCCATATCTTCCTATCTTGGTTGCGCTTTGGGTGAGACTTCTTCTCTTAGGAGGATATGAAAATGCCAACGCTCTACACTACTTGGTACCTTTTGTTGGTAACCTGAGAAGGACCTTGGTCTGATCAATTCCACACCAACAAAATATTTATGTTTCCGGGACCTGCATTAAAAGGGAACCTATAGGGAGAATGCTTCTGTGGATTCACCAATCCGATATTCACCAGTGGTGGAAGAGAAATTGTGACACCTTGATATGGAAAGAAGCGGAGCTAAGAGGAAAATCTATGAAAGATACACGGAAGATTGTCTTTTACTCAGAAAGATTGAGTGACCAGTACGAGATATTTTGGGTTAAATTTTGGGAAGATATTTTCCACTAGATAGATAGGCTCCAAGAAGCTTCAGAATTCCAAGAACGGGTCAAGAAGACCTGTGCTTGGGATACAGAAAATATCACAACATTTCATCGGATGGATCATCCAGTAACGTGAGCGGTCGATTTCTGGGTCAATAAAACATTAGAAGGATACATTATCGAGTTTGCAGTTGAGAATAATCAATCTTTTTCATGGGCAGAAGTGGATTTCAAGAAAGACGCAAGGGGAATACTATTGAGAGAAATCCCCCTATGAATTAAGGTTTTCTTGATGGAGGAGAGGATGCTAACTATGTCCCCGACTGAGATGGTAGTGTAAACACCCTCGCTTGGGGTGGGGTGAGTTTGGGGTGGATTCATGGCCTGAGAGAGGGGAGAGGGTTCTTTGACAAATGAGGGAGCAACAAGAAATGGACTCAAGGGATGAGCGAGGCTTGAAAAGAGTCGCCATAGTTGAGAAGTGGTGTCATGGTAAGATAAAGAAAGCTGTGAAATGGTCCGAGAAGTTGTGGAAAGAAGTCGAACCAGGAGAAGTCGAGGAAGGACAAATGGAATAATTGAGAAAGATGAGAAGATAGGAAAAACTGGACAGTCAAAGATTAAATGAGACAGAAGTGCATAAAGAAAGAAGTCCCCAAGAGGGTGGACAAGAAGAACAAGGTGTAGAAGCACGGGAAAAGGAAACTAGCATGGATATTGAAGAAGAGAGAGAAGGTTCAGCCTCGATGCTAGGAAAGATCGAGAATCTGGTTGAAGAGACTTCTCTAGAGGATGAGAACAAGACCCCCCAGATCAAAGAAACCCGCCCCGAAGCCAGTGGCACCAGCCCTGAATCACCCATACCCCAAGTGTCCTCTATATAAGTGGTAAATTCCATACTACATTCTTATGTTATTCGTGTTCCATTACAGTCAGTTAGTTAGTCACAACCGGGAAGCGTGAATATTGGGAAGATATTAGGATCCCCTGGTAGATCGCAACCAGGACCGTTAGGTTTTATCTTGGTAGAAGTAGTAAGATCAGCAATGGTTGGTAATGTGGGAGGTTCGGTTACTCAATACCCAGAATTCTGAGGTAAGGGAGACGAGGATGTTGAGTAGCATTGGTTCTTATGTGAAGCAATATGGAGGTCCAAAGGGACTCTGGATGCAAATAAATTGGTAGAGTTCTAGACTACCTTGAGAGGTCGTGCTCTCCAATGGCACATGAAGGCCATTGAGATAGGAGTACCAGGAGTGCAAGGTCAAGCGTTCACACTTGACCAAGTATGGACAAATTTCATAGCAAAGTTTAAGCTACCTCAATCAAAACAACACGCTCTCTCTAAGTTGCATGAAATTTAGCAAAGGGAAGGTGAATCAGCTTGGGAATATAGCCAAAAGTTTAAAGATGTTATAGGGATGTTAGTGCATCCAATTCATGAAGAACATCAAAGAGAATGGTATATCCATGGATTTCTACCTTTAACACAAATTCTGTTAACGCAATAGCGGATAGCCACCTTGACAGATGCCTTGGAACAATCAATGAAGATTGAAGCCATGGAAAGATATCCGAGGAACCTGAGAGTGACTAGACCCCCAACAGATGAAAATTTGGGGCAACTGCAAGGACAAATATTAGTGCTTACAGAGAAGATTCAAGAATTGACGATGCCCAGACCAGGATGACTGCATGTCTGGTAAACCAGATGCTACACAGAAGGACATCTCGTGAACGAATGTCCATGAATGAGGGGAATGGGACCTCCTCATAATCCAATCGGACCCTCACCATGACCAACGGGAGGAGTTGCGCAAGTATCTGTGAATTTACCATTCCATACACCAACCCCATATCATTCTTTTCTAGGTAATCAAGCATCGACGTTAGTTGAGTATTGTGATATTTTCTGATTCCATGGGCATGGGCCAAGACAGTGTCCCATTATTCAGAAGTATTCAACAATACTGAATACTGTGCATTGTGATTTTTTCGCATATACCACACATGATACAAATCAATGTAGATAATTGAATGCACTTGCGGACAGACTGAATCAAACATCACTAAGGGTGAATGAAACCCCTCAAGGACCTGGAAGAGGTCGAGGAGGTGGAGGTGGAGTTGGAGGAGTCTTCAGAGGAGGAAGAATCGGGGGAAGAGGACCAAGTAGATGCTACAACGGTGATGAGCAACACCACTTGGCTAGAGATTGTCCTCACCCAAGGTGGCCATGGTGTTCTCACTATAGAACCAATGGGCACACAACTAAAGACTGCCCAGAGGTAATTGTGAAATGGGAGGATTAGGTATGCCAACGAGGAACTAGTCTTATAAGTTTAGAGATAAAGAGAGTTATTAAAGGACAACTACCCAACTTTATTATTGTTACTCGAGGAAGGGAAAATACCGGTGCAGATGCTGATAATTTACCCCAGATTCAGAAAGCAGCAATGAAGGAGGACAGGTATGATCCTCTGAAACAAAATCTATTCTTTAAAAATTAAATAGAATTATTTCAGAGTATCCTTGGCCCTTATATGCAAGAAAAACCCATTCAACCTATCGTTTACCCTAAGATCGTGCAAGTCCCTAGTTCACCCCCTGCACCCTGAAACCCTATAATTCCGATGAGACAACCTGAGTAGCCACAGAGTGTAGTTGACCTTTGGTTTCAACTATTTTCTAATATTCTTGGGAATGACCAGCTGATAAAAAAGTTGTGCAATGCCTTGTACATAGTCCTAGGAACTGAAGAATCTCCAGAAAATAGAATAATGACTAGTCTTCCTGAGAATAATACTCAGACAGTGAAGAGAAGGAAAATATGAACTAGAAAAGAGTTTAGATTAGCGGCCCAGCTAGATGAGTTTGAAATTAAGGATGTTATGTTAGATCTAGGATCCGATGTTAACATACTTCCTAAAAAGACTTGGGAAGATTTAGGGAAACCCCATTTGACATATTCCCCAATCCAGTTAAGAATGGCCAATCAGTACTATATTTTTCCAATAGGAAGACTGGAGAATGTGGAAATAGATGTTGTGGGAGTGAAGATTGTAGCTGATTTTGAGGTGATCAAAATCATGGGGGATAAGGACCCTTATCCTACACTACTTGGTATCGATTGGGCTTACGATACATATGCGGTGATTGACCTAAAGAAATACACTATGACATTTGAGGAAGATGAAATAAAAGTGGTTCAACACTTGGATCTGTATGTAAGCCCTTGATACACAGAGCCAACGGACAACAATATGGAAGGAGAAGACTTGGATCAGCTATATGTTGTAACAATAGGAACGAGAGAAGACCACATAAATCCTAATATTGATGGATCAGTAAGTTGGAGAAGCATACAATCGGTAGACAAAGATTCAAAACTAGCATTTGACAATTGGCAGCAAGGTTCATGTGAAATATTTTCAAGAAGTTGCGCAACTGTCAGAGCAACTATATGGGTTGGAACTGAGGTTAGAGAACACTCGATATACAATGATACCTCAGAACTCGATAGATTTTTGGTCATCATGGAAGATAATATAGTGGAGGATCAAAGGATTTCATTTTTGGACTTAGCCCTCCAGGACACCCCTGCTAGATGGTAAACTAGTCACAAAACCTAGATTAAGAATTGGGAGGATGTGAAACAAGATATCCGATATAGATTTCAATATAAGGAGCATATTTCCAAGTTGTGAAACTGTTCAATGGACACTTGGATCCTAAAACACATATTGAACAATGCATGAGACAGTGGAAAGTTTTGAAAATACCATATCGCTTGTGGGTCCAAGTGTTTCCCCATTCGCTAGGTTCGATTCCAAAATCTTGGTACATGCATGAAAAAACCATAAGACAGACCAGCGACTGGCACACGTTGGAAAATCAATTTTGCAAGGAATTCTCATTTACAAGTAAGTACCATGAGCTTAAGATAGTCCTACAAAGAATTAAAGAATCCCTTTTTTCGATGTTGGTGAACGGAAATCAGACCTAGTGGTATGTGCAAAGCATAGCCAAGCACTTCAGTCTAACCTTAACCTAAACTCAAACAAGATACCTATAGAATGCTATAAAATTGAGAAGGATTTGGAAAACCTGGATGATTTAAAAGAATTGAGAAACTTATCCATTATGGAAATAGAAGGAAGCAGAGAGATTCAGACCACCATACCCATCTAGACTGACGGTTCTTATAATTATCCATTGAAGTTGTGCAAAGTCAACATAGGAACTACAGAGAAACCTAAGATAGCTATGGTGGGAGATTAATGGGATGAGAAAAATAGACAAGAAATACATAGCCTGTTGTGGGAGTATGAGGACTTATTCCCAAAGACATTTTTAGAACTAAAAGGGATTAAAGGAGCTATGGGAGAGATGAAAATTGAACTAAAACTAGGATCAAAGCCTGTAAGGCATAGACCATATTGCCTTAACCCTAGAGTGAAAGAGAAGGTTAAGAGGGAAATAGACAAGATGATGGAGGCTGGACTTATTTTTATGGTGGAAGAAGCAGAATGGGTTATCCCAATAGTCATCTAGAGAAAAAAAGGAACAGAGGACATTAGGGTCTATGTAGACTACAAAAGACTTAAATCTGCCTATGTGCATGACCCTTTCCCAACACCTTTTACTGGTGAGGTTCTAGAATAGGTTGCGGCGAAAGAATCGTACTCATTTATAGATGGATTTTAGGGGTATCACCAAGTGAGGATTGTTGAAGAAGACAAAAATAAGACCACATTCATAATAGAATGGAGGTCATTTGCATACAATGTGATGCCCTTCTGCCTAAAGAACGCCCCTGCAGTTTTTTCCCGGATTGTAATAGCAATTTTTTGAGAATTTATTCACAAGTTTATAGAAGTTTATATGGATGATTGGATGGTCTACAGTCTGCTCAAGGAACATGTAGCGCTACTATGTCTGTTGTTTGATAGATGTAAGGAATTGCAGATATCCTTGAACCTCAAGAAGTGTATCTTTTGTGTGCCACATGGAAATTTGTTAGGCCACATAGTATGTCGAGAAGGGGTTCTGGTAGACCCAACCAAAGTTGTAGTTATTGTGAACATGCCACCACCTATGAGCGCTAAGCAGTTGCACTCCATGCTGGGGCATACATGGTACTATCACATGTTTATCAGAAGGTATGCAAACATTATTGCAACCCTAGAAAATATACTAAAGAAGTTAGAAGTGTTCCAGTGGACACCAGAGTGTGATAAATAATTCGACATCCTAAAGGAAAATCTCAGCACAACACCTATCATGATATTTCCGAACTGGGAAAACAAATTTCACGTCCACTTAGACGCATCAGGTATCTCTCTGGGAGCCATCTTAGCACAACCAGGAGATGAAGCCATGAATAATCCTATCTATTTTCCTAGAAGGAAGTTGTCGCAAGCTAAGCCCAACTATACAACCACAGAAAGGGAGGGTTTAGCTATGATTTATGCCTTGCAGAAGTTTAGAAATTACTTGTTAGGATCTCATTTTAAGTTCTTTACTGATCATTCTACGTTAAAATATCTAGTTAACAAGCCTTTCCTGGAAGGAATAATTTTTCGATGGTTGTTATTGTTTCAGTAATTTTCATTTGAAGTGATCATTAAACCAGGAAGATGCAACGTGAGGCCTGATCACCTGTCTAAATTAGAGTCAGGAGAAAGTGGTGGAGAAGTCGATGATCAACTCTCAGATGAAGACCTGTTCCGGGTTGAGGCCATACTAGAATACCTGGAAGACATGGCAGTCTTCTTAAGTACAGGGGATTGCCTAGAAATGTACTCTGCAACTCAGAAACGTCATATGATGTATAGAGTAGTGGAATATCCATTGATTGTGGGGAAATTGTATAAGTTGGGTCTAGCTGTCATCCACATAAGGTGTGTCTTAGATCACGAAAGGAAAGACATATTGTGGGGGTGCCACAGTGGAGTTGCAGGATGCCATGTTGGAGGAAAGGTCACTGTGCAGAAGGTCCTCCAAGCTAAATTATGGTGGGACACTCTCTTCAAGGATGCGAAGGCATATGCTATATATTGCAACGTCTGTCAAAGAGTGGGAAAGCCATCACGATGATATGAATTTCCTCTTCAGCCAATTCGAGCTCTGCAAGCATTTGAGAAATGAGCGGTTGACTTCATTGGGCTGATCAACCCCACAGCTAAGAATTCAAAGGCCAAGTATATTATTACCACAACCGCTTACCTTACACAGTGGGCAGAGGAAGAAACTATTCAGGATTGTTCAACTGATGCTGCTACTAGGTTCATTTTTGAAAGTATTATCACTCGGTTTGGATATCCTAGGAGTTCAACCAGTGATCAGGGAGCTCATTTTATTAGTAATACAATAGAAAATATTACATCAGAGTTCTTGATCCAACATCATAAAATTAGCCCCTACCATTCGCAATCCATTGGCACAGTAGAGACGTTTAACAAGATTCTGGAGAGAGGATTAACGAAGGTTTGTTTCATCAATAGGGAGGATTCGGATGACAGAATCCCAATAGTTTTATGGGCTTACAGGACAACCACAAAGAAACTCCACATGTATACTCCATTTCATCTAGTCTATGAGAAATAGGTTGTGGTACCTGTAAAATTGATTACCCCGCATCTATACATTATGAAAATTACACACATGTTGAAGGATGAATCAGTTGCCCAGAGGCTTATGGAATTGCAGGAACTTGAACAGACTAGGTTTTTAGCAGACTTTCATCAATCAGTTGAGAAAGCAATGCAGAAAGCTTGGCATGACAGACACATTAATATTAAATCATTTGTGCAAGGAGATATGGTTCTACTTTACAACAGTTAGTACCAGAAACATCCAGGAAAGTTGCACATGCATTGGTTGGTACCATTTATAGTTGCAGATATTCGACCTTCTGGAGCAGTCAGACTCGCGCAACTGGATGGTATACTTCGGCCAGGATGGATGAATGACGCTTTCCTAAATCCCTATATGTATCAAAACTGAGCTAAAACATTATTTCTCTAGTCCAAAGGAGCATGTATAGTAGCTAGATTGAATTTTTGCAATTTCTTTGAATTCAGTTAATAAATTTGAAGTGTGCATTATTGTGCCAGGACATCTATTTCATTTTTTTTCCGTCTAAGTGTTGTTTTGATGTAGAACTTCTTACTTGGCAGTTTAGGATCAGAAGAGCCACGAATATATTAATGACACTCATTAAATGTGACAGGGACCCCTTTGTGGTCGAAGGGAGAGTGAATCCGGACACAATCCTAGTCCATTCATAGCCTTTATTACCACTACAGTAACCGGTCTAAACTCTGTTAAACCATAAAGCCATGATATGCGAAGATTCCATTGGTATTCATGCCAAGATTCTCATTCATTAAATGGTAAGGTTTGGAGTCGTCCACGTCCCTAACCAACTTGCTCAGTAAATGCCAAGATCACCAAATAGATTTACCCCGTTAAACAGTCTCGTCGGACAACTCAGATCCAAGTTGCGTCTATAGGGTTAATGATGAATAACCTCAGCAGTTATTATAGAACTTGTCAGCTAAGCCTGATTATAAGGTTTTGTGAACTCGGTGTAAGACGCATTATTTCCTAAAGAGAACTTAGCACCCTACGAATTCTGAATTGTGCTCAAGCTTGTGCAATCCCTCGGCCCTCAGTCACAATCCCCAATCCCAGATAGCCTGTTGAAGTTTGTTGGTAGTTCAGAATCACCATGCCAAGAGCTACAGGGGGTAGAAGTGCAGTTTCTAAGGATGTAGTGTCAGATGAGCCCTGTGACCCCCCGGTCGATATCATGGGTGATCTCAAAGGAAAGGTCGAGCAAGTCAAACTCCTCAACCTCGAACTGACAGACCAGATTTTGTTCCTGCAAATTAACATCGATGTCTTATGGAGTGTCGCTCTGGACGAGTTGGGAGGAATGTAGTTCATGCCAAATCCAGAGTTCATCAACCATTTCAACTCCACTATTATGAATCTCATGGATTTGCTAGTTTTCAACACTATTGGGGAGCTTGCGAGATGTACCAAGTTCCTCATTAGCAGGGTACACGACAGAAGCCTGTGGTTGGATAGAATATACCCAATTCATGCGGAGGACATCCATCATGTTACTAGATTATCCATATAAGGCGAGGATGTATCCAAAGGATTTTAGGGTCCTAGTAAGCATGGGAAGAAAAAGGGAGAATCTAGTTTGTATGAACGATTTCATACATAGAGGGGGGGCGCACAGCCAAAATTAACCCCATTCTACCCGAGACAGTCAGGACCGCTTACTACATAATTGTTAACAAGGTCATGCAGTCGTATTACAAAGGAGAGTGTACATTGGATGCCCTATCAATGGCAGATTTTTGCGCAAATGGCGTTGTATTCAACTAGTGCAGTTATTTATTAGAAGAACTCCTGGTGGCTTGCGAGGAAGCTCAGGAAAAGTGCGACACCTTCACTTACGAGTACTTTTTAGTTGCATTCACCATGTTGAAGTGGACATCACCCACAGGAAGATTGTTATCGCCAGAAGATAAGGGGCGACTGGCAAAGATGTTCGAGCCTTGGAACTCAAGGTCAAACTCAGAGAACACTACCTTCAACAATACATCATTCTCGAAATGGTACAACAATTTCTAGACGCAGCTTAGAGGTTGTGCATTCCGCAAGAATTACTCAACCTCAACATGTTGAACATTGCATTAAACATGAACCACCACCACACATTCATATGGCCAAGGCATTCCAAGCGAGAATATTTCAACACCTAGATGCTGCCATTTTACCTGGATGAGGAGGCCTTCGACAAGGAGGTCATGTCATGGCCAAGATTCAAACACAACCCGCGCAAGTCGGGGATGCACTACCTACTACCGACGGAACTATTGAAGAAAAAAGGTCAGGAAGCAGGGTTAGGACCAAGCTCGGGCCCAAAGTAACAGAAGAAAGAGGCCCCAGTGTAGATAGATTCATAGGAGGAGGGAGAGACACAGTCGTTGGAGTGCAAGAAGAGAACATTTCCTATGTTCCCACAACTTCTAGAGAAAGCCATGTTGATAGGTAAGGATTTCAATGAAATCCTCAGTGATGCCTTCATCAGAGACCCATTGGCCAAGAAACCCAGAATAGGGATCTCCCCAAAAAAATTTCTGAATCCCCCAGTCGATATCATCCACCATTCATCACACTCGATCATCAGCTCGAGCAGCCCACATTATTCATATACAAGATGACCCTAAGCTTGACACCACTCCATCCACCACCATTATTACTGAACAACCCCCATCACCCCCACAACCCCAATCCCCACCTCGAGAAATCGTCATTCCATCCCAAACCACTGACTCAGAGCCGATGCAGTTGGACCCCCCTCGAGATACCCAAGTAGAGAATAGAAATCACTAGTCCAAACCCTGAAGCTCAAAGCCAACAAATTGTCCCTTTTGTACCTATTCAGGACATTCTTCCTTCAATGGAGATGCAAACTATACCAAAGCAACAAGTCCTAATTCCTCAACGCACTCCCTCAACAACCAAGGTTGAGGGTGTTATTGAAAAGATCGCAACCCCATAAGCTAAGGTCCACAAAGAGGCAGAGATACCAGAGGTTCAGAAGGAACCTGATACAAAATTAGGACAGAGTGCAACATCGTTGCAAGAACAAATGGAGTTGGTACTCCAAAACCCACAACAGTGCACAGAGATGATGTAGCTCTGCCTAGCCAAAACATAAGTGTTACTGCTACTACCCTTAGCACCAAGGTTGAGACTTGTGCCAGGTCCATTGATAGGAGAGGAGGAGGTGGAGACACCTTCAGAGAATTCGACGGCCAGTGGACTCCCACTGCAGGTCCAAGTACCCAGGGAAGCCACCCCTTCTTTTGTTGACCTTGCACAGTGGCTAGCAGCACAGTTAGTCGGGATGATCAAAGTGTTAGCTGATCGTTGGGAGAGTTCAGAAACGTCATATCTAGAGGGACGTGTGGCGCTAGATCAATCTATCTCAGCATTTCGCTCATCGCAATTTCAAGGAACAGTGATCAGCCCCTTCCTATTTGCGAACGCCAAAAGCGCCTTTGAGAGAAAACACAGGGTCACAGACCATGGTCACTTGGGAAAGAAAAGAGTTGTGCAAAATGGGCCAAAGGCATCGAGTTTTAGTCATAGAGAGGCCCATCACGACCTCCAGTTTCCATCGGACCCGACCTCGATCATGGTCTTCGCTTGGAGTAAATGAAGGCAAGAAGGGGTGGTTGAAACCTCTCCTCATTCATTAAGTGTGAGGTATAGAGGGTCTAGAAAGCGGTCTGCTCGAGAGGGTTCTGTGTACCCATTTTTCCAGAGAAGCCATGCCGAGTTCTCGAATAGCCGGAGGAGGTCTGCACACACTAGCTCGACACTTAATGGCTCAGCTACTCCCCTTGTAGGAGCCACGTGCAGTTAAGATGAAGTCTGACAAAGAACACCCATCAAAATTTGGTTGAAGGGACACCAAGCCTTGGATGACTGAGCACATCGATGTTAGGCGATTTTCTCTGAGTATATAAACTCAGTCTTTGTATTTTGTAATCTATCGATGGTTGAGCAAGGCTCCCGATTGTAAAGTTTTGATAAAGCGTTGGTCGCTCCGGTTAATGTATAAGGCATTGGAGACTTCTTACTTTATGGATGTCAGCCTCTTTTTCATCTCTTTGTTTACTATGTTAGAACGAATTGGAATTGTAGGATCCAGTCGAGTCACAACTGTTATAGGATGATGTAGGTTGAATCACTGTAACAGTTGCATTGTTTCTAATCGGCTCCTGTGACTTTCTTAGCATTGAACGACTTGGAATTGGAGGATCCAATCGAGTCACCCTTCAGCTCCTTGAAGCTCTAGACCAAGAGGATCTCAGTTTCTGATTTTTTGATCCCCAAGCTTCCGAAGGCTCATCACCCGAGGCATTCTTGTTCACCCTTCTCACAAGTCTTCCATCTACCATCCTTTGATCAATTTACCGACGAAAGTTGGATCAGTACCTCCCTTGCTATCTACATACTAGGCCCGGTCTCCTGAGTTAAAGATGTATCTTCTTGAGTCTTTATCCATTCGATCACCCATTCAAAACTATCATGACATAAAATTGATGGGCATTGGGCTCTACTCCTGCAAGCAATCCAGGAGTGACTTCTAACGCTAACATTTCTGGCACCGTTGTCGTGAATGAAGTTGAAAATTTTCCCCGGGATTGAATTACATTAAGCCTCTAATTCTGAAGGTGCATCGAGTATCAGAGCCTTTCAAGATTGCTATTGTGCACCTGGTGACTCCATTATGACGAATCCACTGTGGCGAACCTGCCGATTTAATTGTGGCTTTCAGAGGTAGACACACGCGGTCTCATCCACAACTACCTCTAGCTACACCTGAAACTGATCCAGAGGTGGTTCTTAGGAAAGGCAAGGCCTCTGAAGAAGAAGCCTCCACCACCGAACTAGGTAATCCGCCATCTCCTTCTGTAGGAACTCCATTTTCTCCTCCTCAGTTTCTTGATAGACCTCTTTCTGAGGTTTCCCGTTTCCTGAATTTCGGGAGTGTTCCTGCTAAGTTTTCCCCTCCTGGTCTGGGATTAGAGGGAGAAGCCCTTGTCACTCCCCTCTCCTCTGAATATGTACTTTGGCGTAGACCCAGGACCATAGAAGATTTCCCCACTCCTCCTCTTATTACTGTTACCACTCCTGCACAAAGAGGAGCATTTGTTGATTTGAACCCGTTAGCCTTCTCTTTAAATCCCCTTTTGTTTCCTGTTCTACTTTGAGACTCATTCCCAGTAGCCCCTTGGTGAACTACTTCTCCTCCAAGTTCTCCTCCACCTAATATTCCCATGGCTAGTGCTAATCCCCATCTAAATAGAATGGACGCCATAGTCGCTTCCAGATATGCCCCCTTAATTCTACCCCATCCCATGAATCCTCTCCATGATGGAGATTACTTGAAGTATATGCCCAATTTTACCGGGGAAGGGGACATAACCGTGGAAGAGCACCTTGCTGCTTTCTACAATTATGAAAAGAACCTGAAAATTGAAAATGAAGATGTTTGGATGAGAGTTTTCGTCCAAAGCCTAGATGGTGAGGTGAGGAAGTGGTTTAGAGGATTGGCCCCTGGATCTATTGCTGGGATCGAAGCCTTGGATAGTGTTTTCCTGAGGCAGTGGGGAGATAGGAAGGATTTCATGTATCACATGACAGAGTTTGGGTCTTTGAAGAAGATGTATGGAGATTCTATCTCTGAATTCTCCAAAAGATTTAATAAGATGTATAATAAAATTCCTGCTGAAATAAAGCCCTCAGAAGCCTCAGCCAAGATTTCTTATGCTAGTGCGTTTGGCCCCGATTTCTGTCTTTTATTGAGAGAAAGAAGAGCCACCTCCTTATCTCAAATGCAAGATGCGGCCATAGAAGTGGAATCCAATGTATTAGCAGCTGATAGACTGAGGAACAAGGATGATGCAGACAGAAGAAAGGGAAGGTCGGAAACCTCAACTTCTGGCTCATCGGTGCCCCACCCTCAAGTAGATGAACTGACCAAGATGGTGAAGTCTATGTATACAGAGATGGAGAGAATGAAGGTGGAGGGGAGGCAAGCATACAAGGGCCCTCAGAGTGCTGAAAACAAAGGAGGTTTTAGATGGACAAACAATATTTCTCCCCCGACTATGCAAAGAGAGAGGGGAAGAGACAGAGAAGACCAGAAAATTCAGGCCCCTTTTGAAAACAATTTTGTGGCCGAAAGGGAAGAAGGGGAAACAGATGAGCTGGATCCTGAAATCCATTTCTTCGAGGACACTCCTCCTTTTCCTAATCTCACTCAATCAGCATACGAGGAGTCTCTCATGGATAGTTAGCTAAATGAATTGAACAAGGCTAGTGGCAGCCAAGGCAGGTATGATCTACATTCCAAGAAAGGGACAATAACGCCTGATGCTCCTGAGTAGTCCACTGGAACAGAGAAACTTGCTAATGAAGTAACAGACAGTCACAGAGGTAAGAAGCACCAACCCCTCTCTCCCATAGTTTAGAATCATGTTCCTGAAATAAGAGAAATCCCAAAGCTTACGTCTTCTTTTAATTTCGAGCATGAAATTCAAAAGGTCAGAATTCCTGTGCCCCTAACCGAATTGATTAAACATAAAGGGTTCAAGAAATGGTTCTCTGAGCTTTTACAGTCTGAGGTCTCATGCCTTCCCATAGACTCCATCAATTTACAAGATGAAAAGCCTATAGTTATTCTAAGTCCTATGGTAGAAGATAGGAATGACTCATCCCCTCCCTTCTACACTTCCTTGAACATCCATGACAAGGTACTGCACAACT
>JASDQU010103412.1:105753-117241 GCA_032191745.1 Picea mariana | reverse complement strand
CTTATAAAAGTATATTGTAATTTCATTGTAAATCTGGACCGTTCATTATAAGGTCACAGATCTAACGGTAGAGATTATGTTAGGGTTTTTTTCCCTAGAAGGTAACCCTCTTTTATGACGGAAATGTATTGTGGCTATGATTGATGGTGAATATTGTATTATGAGAGAGGAGACTGTGAGAGAAAGAAGAGAAAGTTACATCAGGTTTTTTTGTAGGTTGTATCCCTTTAGTTGCTAGATAATAATAAATGAAGGACCTGGCAATTTCTCTAGTGGACGTAGCCCACACTGGGTGAACCACATAAATCTATGTCTCTCTTGTATTGTGTGTCTTCTGTGTATTGTTTCTGCATTTGTTTTATTTTATTGCTCCGCAGTCCTGTTTTTCTAACAGGATGCTCCTAAACAAGATAAGGGCAAGCACAGCAAGTTTGAAGCCCTGTGGATCGGGCCCTTCAAAATCTCTGAGGTTTTCTCAAATAACACATATCGACTGCAGGATTTGGAGGGTGAAGAAGTTTTCAACAGCCTAGTAAATGGGCATTTTTTGAAGAAATGTTTTGTCTAAGCCTTCGATGGCTCCTTTGTTTGTAAATATTGTCATTTGGTTCCTTGTTTGTTTTTATTTTTTGGCTTAATAAATGACCCCATAACCCAACAGAAAGACACTGAAACTGCAAAATGAGTCCTTAGAGCATCACAGGGACGACTCTTTCCCCCATGGAGCCTAATGTTAGTAACATTTCTCGTCCGAGGCATGAGAGCGTTCAAGTCTACAAGTGGTGCGAGAAGTGCCCGAGCACAGCACGAAAAAAATCTCATTTGTGGCTTCCAAGCAAGTAGGCAGGAAAAGATCATATTTTCAACGGTCAGGATCCATCCATAGGAGCAGATCAGCGGTTGGCGGAAAATCGCGGCTAGCGCAGCTGCGCTAGGGTTAGCGCAATGGATAGTGCCCATATTGTGTGTATGGAAGGATAGCAGCCATCCATACAAAGGATGCGTGGCGTGAGATCTAGTCACGTCGACATTTCGGCATTCAAGAGTTCAAAGGGTGAAGGCTCCATGTTGTCCTATATCTCGAAACCTCAAACCCCGAAAGTGCCGAAGGCGCCCAACGTCGGGCCCGTAGTATTATGGAGCGATCGCGGCTGTCCATCCATAGGAGACACCTGGCGCGCGATTAGGCTCCTCGTCGATTCTCCCATCGCGATTTCGAGGCGCAAGGTGCAGCATCGTCGTATTCCCGATGCGCGAGGTGTCGAGAGTGTCCAAGGCTCGGGCCCACAGCATAGTCAAGAGAGTTCAGAACCGTCATATCTAGAGGGATGCATGGCGCCAGATCAAGCCGTCTCGGCATTTCGCTCATCACGATTTCAAGGAACAATGATCAGCTCCTTCCTATTCACGAACGCTGAAAGCGCCTTGAGAGCAAACACAGGGTCACAGACCGTGGTCACTTGGGAAAAAAAGGAGCTGTGCAAAAGGGGCCAAAGGCATTGGGTTTCAGTCACAGAGAGGCTCATCACGACCTCCAGTTTCCATTGGACCTGACCTTGATCCTGTTCTTCGCTTGGAGTAAATGAAGGCAAGAAGGGGTGGTTGAAACCTCTCATCATTCATTAAGTGTGAGGTATGGAGGGTCTGGAAAGCGGTCTGCTCGAGAGGGTCTTGTGTACCCATTTTTCCAGAGAAGCCATGCTGAGTTCTTGACTAGTCGGAGGAGGTCTGCACACGCTAGCTCGACACTTAATGTCTTAGCTAATCCCCTTGCAGGAGCCACGCGCAGTTAATATGAAGTCTAACAAAGAACACCCATCAAAATTTGGCTGAAGGACACCAAGCCTTGGATGACTGAGCACACCGATGTTAGGCGATTTTCTTCGAGTATATAAACTCAGTCTTTGTATTTTGTAATCTATCGATGGTTGAGCAAGGCTCCCGATTGTAAAGTTTTGATAAAGCGCTGGTCACTCTGGTTAATGTATAAGGAATTGGAGACTTCTTACTTTATGGATGTCAGCCTCTTTTTCATCTCTTTGTTTACTGTGTTAGAACAACTCAGAATTGGAGGATGTAGTCGAGTTACAGCTGTTATAGGATGATGTAGGTTGAATCACTGTAACAGTTTCATTGTTTCTAATCGGCTCCTGTGACTTTCTTAGTGCTGAACGACTTGGAATTGGAGGATCTAGTCGAGTCACCCTTCAGCTTCTTAAATCTCTGGACCAAGAGGATCTCGGTTTCTGAGTTTTTCATCCCCAAGCTTCCAAAGGCTTGTCGCCCGAGGCAGTCTTGTTCACCCTTCTCACAAGTCTTCCATCTACCATCCTTTGATCAATTTACTGACGGAAGTTGGATCAAGACCTCCCTTGCTGTCTACATACCAGGCCCGGTCTCCTGAGTTAAAGTTGTATCTTCTTGAGTCTTTATCCATTCGATCACCCATTCAAAACTATTGTGACATAAAACTGATGGGCATTGGGCTCTCCTCCTGCAAGAAATTTAGGAGTGACTTATGATGCTAACAAATTCTTGCTTCTATAGTGTTGTCATAAATGCTCCAAAGATTGTCAGGTACACTTCTCTCATCGTCATAAATGTTCGTTTCATGCCTCATTTTTTCGGTGACCGGTTTTTCTTTTCCTGACTATTTCATTTTTCTAGTGCACAATATTTTCTACTATCATATTTCTTTGGTGCACTGGACTTTTTGTTTTTCATATTTGACCTGCACGCAGTATCTTCACTTCTTCTCGCCCTAATTTTCTGTCTATTGCATGTTGTATCTTCCAACTCTTTGTCGACCATTGATCCATCTACCTACTTTTTGAATTATTCTCAATTTTCCACTATTTTTTTCTTTTTTTTTCTTCTTTTAACTCCTACTATTCATAATATGTACAAGTCTAACTTTTGCGCTGCAACTACTAAGGATTAGTGTGTCGATTGTCCCTATACAGTTTCAGTCAACTACCATTCACCATTCCTTGAAGTTCCTTGCCTGCTAAGTCCTACAACTGCACAACACCTTCATCTATAACAAAAATTATTTCATATGGCCCTAGCCAATGCATTCTAAGCTTCTCTGGGTGCTACAAGTATTTACTGTCATACATGAGAACTAGATCTCATTATTTGAAGTTCTTCTTCTTAATGTATGTCATGCCAAGCCTTATTCTTTGCTTTATGTACTTCTTGATGGAACCCAACTATGATCCTATCTTCTTCCAATTCCATAAGTTGAGCCAATATTTCCTATGTTGCGGAAACATGATTCCAAAGCATTAAAGAAATGCAACAAGCCCAATAAAGGAGGCTCGTTAAGCTAGAAGGAATTCTCCCGTAAATCAAAAAGATTTGCGCAACCACAAAGCATTAAAAAAATGCAAAGGCCAATAAAATATTCTCCCAAAATCCAACACCGTGAGGCCATCATTTGAGGTGGGCTATTCTCTAGATCTAATTCAAGGCCAATGATGTTATATCTGCAGAGGGACTTCATGAACTGCAAAAAAAAAAGATGTCGCCCAAGTCCCAACACAATCTATGGAAGAGAGGCACACTTCCACGGTCTCTCCAACCTACACTTTCGGAGGATTGACACACACCCACGACTCCAAGAGCCAGAGCCACCTTAATTTGAATCCACAATCACCCCTTCTCCACATCGATAATATGCCTTCACCATTTCATAGTGGCTACCATGGTCCGTCATGTCGAGAAGCAGCACAGTCTCCTTGGTTCATGTTGTGTCAGGGACTATATCACCATACCCTATGGTGCACATCGTCACAATGTAGAAATACAATTTGTCCTCGATAACCATCATTCTGGACTCGAGGATGGATCTAATGGAGAGAAGGAAAGTGACAACGTAAAAAAACCACTGGGTATTGAATGGATCCAAGGTAGGAGGATGTATTATCAACATCTCCTTTAGCATCAATGACTATTGCAGACAAATAGTCGAGGGTTTGATCCGTCGATGCCTTGGTCGGAGTTTTTGGCTGGATTTTCACTAGCCCGATCGAATTAATTGGGTTGCTCCTTGGACCTTCGATAAAGCCCCCCCATAAGCCTTTGATCTCTCCAAGCTATGTGCATAATCCTCTCAAGTTCGAGTAGGTGATCGATCGACTGAAACTGTCAGCAAACGATTAAATCTGGATGCACCGATCTGATTGACGAGAGAATAAAAGGACGTGTGAGGGGAGAGAAGATGGAGTCCAAACAACTGTGAGGGAATGAAGATCATAAAAGGATTGTAATAGAATTTTGTTTCTTGTCGGAATCTTTATTAACTAGAGATTAAATTGTTTTACATCTTTTCCAGATATACCAGACCAACTATAGAAAGAGCTCACACAAAGAGAATCAAACACTTGGAAATAATGGAGCAAGAGTCGGTTGTAAGAGTTAGTTGTGTAGTTGAACTCTACTTCACTTAATGTAGATTCTAGTTTTCTGTGGTTTGTTGTAACTGACTAAGTAGAGTCATTTCCTATATAATGATGTAATCAATATTTATTGAATAATATAGATTGTGAACGTTGCCTCACCTGTGTTTGTTCTTTCCAAATTCTAAGTTGGTATCAAAGCAGGTTGGAGATCCAATTTGAGTAGGGGCGTTGAGCGCTCCCCATGCAATGTTAGAAGAGTGTCAATCCATCTCATACCTATGAAATTCCAAAATAATGGTTACCTCTCTCTCCCCTCGTTTGCGTCCAAGACCGCTAGAGAACCAACGCTTGTGCTCCCACTCTTGGTCAGCACTGCAACGCCCCCGCCCCCCATTGAATAGGCGTGCTAGCACTACCCGTTCATATTTTGAGGAGCGTCGATAGTTTTTTCTTTGGAGCGTGACCTTGAGGAGGAAATTGGCGATCGTGTGAAGCTGTCTGCACACCAAGGTATTTGTTTGATCCCCATGGATGGTCTGCGTTTTTTTCTAATCTTGAGATTCCTAGAAAGCGTGAGTTGAGTTTTTGAAGCGTGAGTTTATTTAAAGACTCAAAGCACCTGTAGCCGATCATGAGCTAAATCATAGGTTCGATATGGTGCATTCTTTCATTGGTTGAAATTACGTGGAAGAGAAGGGTGTTGTTTGTTGCCTTTGTTGGGAATAGTAAGTTTTTTGGAGAGTTGAAGGAAGGTGAGCATGAGTTTTCTTATTAAAGTGGGTATTTTATTGTGAGGTATAAATTTTATTAAAGTGGGTAAGAAATTTAATAAATTGTAAGGTGGATATTTAAAAGTGCGTTTTTTTGAAGTATAAACTTTATAAAGTGGATATTAAAGTTTATTCAAGTGGATATTATTTTGTGAGATTTTTTGTGTGAACATTTGTTTTATGAAAGAAAAATTTTGGTGATTTGGGCATTCAGAAATATAGCATAGGCACCCAGAGAGGAAGGGTGTGTGTATTCTTGGTGATTCACCTTTGGTGATAAAAGGATCTATTGTCTGATTGAACAATCAAACACTTACAGAGATGGTGAATCCTCTGGCAGAGACCTACCTCAACGAAGCCAACAAGTTAGATGGCTTGAATTTTATTAACTGGAAATTCAAGATGCAGACACTCATGGAAGGCTATCGTGTCTGGAACATTGTGAAGGGAACTGAAGTGAAACCTGATGCGGTTGTGGGTGCAACAACAAAACAAGTCCAATATTGGGAGAATCGTGAAAATAAGGCAAAGGTATTGTTGCACATGTTTGTTAAAGATTGCATAATTCCACATATTAGAGAAGCTACAACTTCTGCTGAAACGTGGACAATGCTTAAAGACCTGTATGAAACTAGCAACACAAATCGCATTTTGTTCCTGAAAACTAAATTGTTATGCATTAAGATGGATGGAAATGAATCTGTTAGTTCATTTTTGGGTCATATTAAAGAGATGAAAGACAAGCTAGGAAATATAGGGGAAACTGTTTCCAACACTAATCTTGTCACTATTACCTTAAATGGTATGCTAGAAGATTATCAGATGTTGATAGCAGATCTTGCAGCAAAGGAGAAACCTCCTATGTTTGAAGAACTAACAGGTATTTTGCTACAATAGGAAGAGAGGCGTGGGAATATGAATCCTCAGAATAAATATTTGGCACTTTGGTCAAATAAGAGATCTGCGAGAGGGAGATCAGGAGAAAGAGGCAGAGGAGGCAGTTCATCGCAGAGAGGCAGTTCATCGCAGAGAAGACAATCTTCAAGGCCGAATCAAGGTATGCAATCTAACAGGACTGAGTCAAATAGTTGTTTTTATTGTAGTTGACCTAGACATATTATTAGAGACTGTCATAAGAAGAATAGTGATGAGTCTAGGAATAAACCTAGAACGCATTTGGGTCATTATGCAGAAAAAACTTCAAATAATGATCTCAGATTATTTATTGCTAGTGATGATATTGATGAACCCTCGAATTTTGATTCATGGGATCTTAGGCTGTTTGTGTCTAACGCTGCTTTATCTGCTGAAATGGATGATTTTGATGCCTGGTTTGTGGATTTTGGAGAATCAATACATACGACATGTAATAAGATGTGGTACACTAATTTTAAAGAAACATAGAATGGAGCCAACATATATCTTGGAGATGACCACGCTCATCGGATCAAGGGATATGGAGACATTCCTGTGACATTGTCGAATGGTATTGTTCGTCACATTTACAATGTGGTGTATGTGCCAGGGATAAAGAAAAATTTGATCTCTGTGTCCACCAATACGGTTCAGAACTTGAAGGTTGAATTCTTTAAGAATTATTGCATAGTGAAGGATCTACTGGACCAATTCAAAATTGTTGCAACGGGAGTCAGAGGAGGCCTATACAAACTTGATGTTACCAACAAAGCACATCATGCACTGAGTTCTACAACTATACCAACAGAGATTCTTTGGCATCAAAGGTATGGCCACATCAATCATCCTGATTTATTGTTATTACAGAAATAGAATATGGTTGAAGGACTCCCCATGTTAAAGAATGAAAATGTTTCTTTTGATGGATGTGCATTAGGAAAGATGCATAGAGATGAATTCCCCTCTAATTCTGATAAGAAAAAGAGAGATGTTTTAGATCTTGTGCATACTGATGTTTGCGGGCCTATGCAGACTAGGTCTTTAGTAGGTGCATTTTACTTTCTGTTATTTATTGATGATTGCACAAGATACACATAGGTTTATTTCCTTAAAAGAAAAAGTGATGTTTTCAGGTACTTTAAGGAATTCAGAACCATGGTGGAAAAGTAAATAGGAAAATCCCTCTAAATCCTCCGTTCAGATCAAGGTGAAGAGTATAAATCAGGGGACTTCATCAAATATTGCAAAGATCATGGAATAGTACAATAGTTTACGGTACCCCACACTCCACAGCAGAATGGAGTGGCTGAAAGGAAAAACAGAACTTTGGTAGAGTGTGCACGCAGTATGATGAAAGGTAAGAATCTCTTGAATGCATTTTGGGTTGAAGCCATAAATACTGTAGTTTATTTAAAGAATAGAAGTCCAACAAGGTGTCTTGATAATGTTACTCCTTTAGAAGCCTTGTATGGTTCCAAACCTGTAGTTCATAATTTGAAAGTATTTGGGTGTAAGGCTTTTGCTCATATTCCAAAAGAGCATAGGAAAAAATTGGATGCTAAAGCCATTAAATGTATTTTCATTGGTATTGTTCTGAATTCAAAGTATACAAACTGTTTGATCCTTCTAATCACAAAGTATTTGCGAGTAGAGATGTACTTTTCCATGAGTAGGAAGCAGGAAATCATGACAACAACGGTCATGAGGAATGACATAGAATTCTTGATGAAGGAGTTAAAGAAAAGAAACAACAACCATCACAGTAGCAGCCACCATAGCAGCAACAACAAGAAGGACTCGGTGATATGGACACTTCAAGCAGTCACAGTTCACCTAGAGGCGGAGACAGATCTTCACAAAGTGGGGAGGAAGATAATCAGTTGAGAAGATCTTCATGATAGGTTCGGCTCCCTGAGAGGTATAGAGGCTATGCCCTAATGAGTAGCATTTCAAATGTCATAGAACCCATGAGTTTTAATGAAGCCAATGGACATGATGAATGGCGAAATGCAATGGAGGAAGAATATGAATCTATAATGAAAAACAATACTTGGGAATTGACTGAATTGCCTAAACATAAGAAGCCCATTGGATGCAAATGGATATACAAACCCAATTTTAAATTAGATGGTAGTATAGAGAAAGATAAGGCTAGATTGGTTGCAAAGGGGTATTCACAAACAGAAAGTATTGATTATGTTGAAACATTTGCACAAATAGCTAAATTGAATACTATCAGATTGTTAATTGTTTTAGCTACAAAGTACCATTGGAAGCTACGCCAGTTAGATGTTAAATATTAATTTTTGAATGGTCATTTAAAGGAAGAGGTTTACCTTACTCAACCTGAAGGGTTTGTGGAACAAGGGAAAGAACACCTAGTGTGCAAGTTAAAGAAAGCATTGTATGGACTAAAACAGGTGCCTAGGTCATGGTATGAGAAGATAGACTCTTTATTTCTTCAAAAGGGTTTTATGAGGAGCAAAAGTGATCCAAATCTGTATACCAAATTTGATGAACATGGATATATAGTATTGATTTCCTTATATGTTGATGATTTGATAATTACAGGAAATGCAGAGAAATTAATTGATGAAATCAAGGAGCAGTTGTCACAAGTTTTTGAAATGAAAGATCTTGGTGAGTTACATTACTGCCTAGGTCTTGAAGTTTGGAGAAATACAGGCCAAAATTTTGTTTGTCAGAGTAAGTATGTCAGAGAAATACTTAAGAGATTTAAAATGGATCAATGTAAATCTTCTATTGTTCCCATGCAGCAGAATGTGAAACTTTCTTGTAATGATGGTTCGAAGGAAGTGAATGCCACAATGTATAGACAGATGGTGGGTAGTTTGAATTATCTCACCACAAACAGACCTGATATTGCATATTTTGTGAGTGTGTTAAGTCAGTTTATGGTGAAACCTCTAGAAATCCATTGGAATGTAGCAAATGCAGTACTCAGGTATCTAAAAGGAGCACTTGATTATGGTATTAAATATACTGATGCATCTGATGTTGAGTTGACAGGTTACTCAGATTCTGATTGGGCTGGCAATCCGGATGATCGAAGATCAACCATTGGATATGCGTTTGGCATTGGATCTGAGGTTGTTTCATGGAGCAGTAAAAAGAATCCTAATGTATCTTTGTATTCTACTGAAGCAGAATATAAAGCCTTGTGTGCAGCAACTTGTGAAGTTGTTTGGTTGAGAAGACTTCTTCAAGATGTTGGAAAAGAAAAAAAGGAACCTACAATGATCAAATGCGATAATCAAAGTTCAATCAAGCTTGTGAATAATCTGATTTATCATGCAAGGACAAAGCATGTTGATGCTCAGTTTCATTTTGTTAGAGAAAAATTGTCGTCAAATGAAATAGCTCTTATGTATTGTAATACTTGTGAAAATGTTGTTGATATTTTCACTAAGCATCTTGGAAAGATTAAGTTTGATTTGTTTAGGGAGATGTTAGGTGTATAATTCAATCCATTCTCCATTAAGGGGGAGACTTGGAAATAATGGAGCAAGAGTCAGTTGTGTAGTTGAACTCTACTTCACTTAATGTAGATTCTAGGCTTTTTGTGGTTTGTTGTAACCGACTAAGTAAAGTCGTTTCCTATATAATGATGTAATCAATCTTCATTGAATAATATAGATTGTGAGCATTGTCTCACCTGTGTTTGTTATTTCCAAATTCTAAGTCAAACTTCTCACACAATCAAAGGGCCATGAAAAATACAAGGCCAGAATCTCCAAATCCCACTCGATCTACAAGGAGGAGGAGTAACAATTTGACCGAAGAAGCTTCATTATGGTAGAAAGGAAAAAAATTCTCCCAAAAATGATGAATTAAAATCTAAATCTGACAAAACTTCAGAGCCTCGGATAGCAGAGAGTGGAACTGATCCAACATCTCAGGAATGGAACCCATGGCCTGCAAATTTGAGCGATCACCATGTGAAGATATGAGGATCCTTTATATCTAAGAGATGTGCAACCAGATTTGAATGATGGTAGCACGATACGTTCGAGCATGACAAAATCGAGAGACCCATGATGGCAACATCACCTTCTTTAGTGTTGGGAGGCATGGATTCGAATCTCCAGGAAAAGAGGCTCTTGTTGCAACAAATCGAGCACGTCGGAGGCCATGGCAGTGACAACCCCACCTCACCACCAATGAAAAAAAAAACTAAGTGATGAAGAAAGCTCTATGTCCTGAGCTAATACCATATTGTGAATTTATCCTAACCAGAATCAACACGATCATACACGAGCTTAGACTCCATACATGACCAGTTACAAAAAACAATATCTTCCATATCTAATAATTAATTACAAAGGAGATTCCTCAATTTATAGGATTGAGGAAGCCCAACAAATAGTTAAGATTAGCTGGGAAGTTGATACAATCTAAGTGAGTTTAGTCACACAACTGTGAGTTTAGTTACACAACTGTCATGTGTTTGTAATTAGACACAATATAAACAAACACCAAAACTTCATGCTCACTTCTCTTTGATTTCTTCCATGTGCCTTTAAAGGAATCCTTGTCCACCTTCTTGGGCCATAATCTGTACTTGAGGGTGAAATAGATTTTAAAGGGAAAAGTTGCACAGATCTCCTCACCCAATGCTATATACTCCGAGTAGTGGTAAGGCATTTTTTTATAATTATTGCTATCCTCCTAGAGATTTTGGCCATAAGCTTTGAATCTTTCTCCATCTCTCTTAACCACATGAGTGCAAACCCTACTACCATCCTTTCTTACACCTGTATATACACAATCTAATTTCCTTCCCATTGTTATCTCAAACTCTGTAATATCCCCAATAGAACTGGGTTAGGATATTATGTTTGATGTCCAATGATGTTGTTTCTCTTTATGTGATTTTTTCAAACACTTTGCACCAAGTGGATCTTAGGTTTCCACTTGATGGGCTTTCCTCTACATTCCAGCTCTTTGGAGCCCACCCAAACCTGGACTTCAAAAGAAGCAGTCCCAAGGTGGAGAAGGAGACAGTTCAACTATGTATTAATACCCTTTATTGTTGGCACCAGTTTGGGTTTGTGCCATCCCTCTTCTCTTCTTCCCCTCAAGTGGTTTCTCCAATCATTATCCATGGCCCAAGTGGATCTTGGATCTCCACTTTGATGTGCTTGCCTCTACATTCTAGCTCTTTGGAGCCCAGCCAAACCTGGACTTCGAAAGAAGCAGTCCCGAGGTGGAGAAGGAGACAGTTCAACTATGTATTAATACCCTTTATTGTTGGCACCAGTTTGGGTTTGTGCCTTGCAGTGAAACACTGGTCTTTCTGCCTCTTTGGAAAACTATTCCAAAACTAGGGGCAGCTCACTTCAAACTATTGAATTTTGAACCCCAAATCCTTAAGTCCAA
>JASDQU010103412.1:81773-94133 GCA_032191745.1 Picea mariana | reverse complement strand
AGGAAACATGTTAAAGGGGTATTATATAATACTATTAATGAATGTAAAAGGAAAGAGGGGAAGGTCGAGTAAGAAAATACAATCACCCCACAACCAATCAACCATTATGTTATTAAGAGGTACCACTCCCTTGTGGTACTCTCATTGGCACACAGATCATGGTATATTGGAGTTTATACATTATCATGGACTGATACTCAACCAATGTGGGATACTAATTTTTTAGGTAGAAGGTTTTATATATCACAAAAACATTTCCAAGATGCATAGTTATTAGCCATATGCAATTTTTTAATGGACATGGAGGAATGTATGTGAAAATGGTACTATGGAGTACTTCTTATTAATGATTTTTAGATTTTTGTTGCAAAAATGGGAAGAGGGGAAGGTTGAGAAATAAAACATACCCACCATGCAACCAATCAACCATTATGTTAGTAGGAGACACCATTCTCTTGGGGCTACCCCCTTGGCATAAGGACTATTAAGTAGCTAGAGAGGTAGTGGGGGGCCCATAGAGCCCATAGTGATAATAGTGGAGGTCATTCAATGTAAGGTGTACTAGGTCCACTGTAGTATTAAATAAAGCCCACTATGGGAGTTAGATATAATAAATGTAAGAGGACTTACTAGAAGGTTATACTTCTAGAATGTTCTTAGGTGGTTGGTAGCACTATATAAAAGGGTTCAATAAATGTAATGGGATATGAAGAGAAGTATTGTATTCAGAGCGAGAGCTCAATAGGAGGATGCCCCCTCGAAGAGGCAAGTGAACATGAGAGGATCCTTTCCATAATAGGATCCATTGTATGGTGTTGCCCTACCCTGAGGGTTTGATAATAATAAAGGAGATTTTGCATATTGTTCTTATATATCTACTGTGGTGCTTTTGTATCCAGTGTTTAGTACTTAATAAGTGGTAACAGAGCACTTTCCTTGGAAAGAAGTGTGGGATTTTGTTTTATTTTTTTTTTGCAGATTTTTTCAGAGAAAAAAAAGAGGGTTGCGACATTCCGAACAATTTTTGTATATTTTTGTGAAAAAAGTATAGAAACGAGTTCTATATCTGAGTTCCTCTCGAAAAAAAACCCAATTAAAAAGCAACAAAATCGTCCGAAATGGAGTCCGGGAAATCAAGATATCGACGTTTTAAAATCTGCATTTTTTCAGGGTTTTTTCCGCGGACGACGATGCGATTTTTTTATATTTATGTAGCATATGGAGGGAGAATTTGCTAAAACAAATTACATATCTGAGTTCCTATTTCAAAAATAGTTGATTTCAAAAAAACAATCACCCAAATCGGAGCTTCGGAAGTGAAAATATCGTTGATTTAAAATCAACCATTTTGGGGGGGTTTTTTGTGACGACATCAAGACTGCTGAGTTCATAACTTTTCACAGAGTGTTCAGATTGATATCGGATTAGTATCAATGGATAAATAATTTTAAGAGTTTTCTTTTGATGTATTATATATTTTATTTCCAATGGGTATTGGATCTCAACTCCTCATGGGAATTCTACAGAAGATTGAAGCCATTGAGCAACATTTTCACGAGGGGCAATAAAATATTAGGGATAGTTGTCACAATGTTCAAAGGTACTTGGCTAGCATAATGAGAGATATCTTATGGAGGACAACAAGGATGCATATACTCAATAAGTATATGTTTGGTATGATTTTGAGGCCGATTGTGATTATTGGTATATGGATAGTTGTCATTTATGGGATGACAACCAATTTCATATTTTATTTGATGGCTCTACTCCACCTTTTGTAGAGAACATCAATGTGACAAATCAGGAGACAATTATGATTACCAATGTCCATCCTCCATATTCTACAGTGGTATTATTCATTCGAGATTCAGTTACAACACTTTCCCACTATGTGGATGGATCTTCTTATTTTGATCCACATGACATGTGTCAGTCTTTGGAACATCATTTTCAATTGGATATTAGGTTTTGATATCTTCCACGTGGATTTCATATGAGCACTTGGACATGGGATCCTGGTTTATAGTGGTGGTTGGACTACTTCAACATGGTGGCTTTCATTTCTACATGGTACCCTGGTTCTATAGTCTACTTCAAAACTATGGTCCACACTTATCCATGGGACCTTGGTATAGGGCTGTACACCCTCATAGCAAGCGTTGAGGACAACACTTTCATAAGGAAGATGGAATGTTAGGTAGCTAGAGAGGTAGTGGGGGGCCTAGAGGGCCCATAGTGATAATAGTGGAGGCCATTCAATGTAAGGTGGACTAGGTCCACTATAGTATTAAATAAGGCCCACTAAGGTAGTTAGATATAATAAATGTAAGCAGACTTACTAGAAGGTTCCTCCTGTAGAATGTTCTTAGGTGGTTGGTAGCACTATATAAAGGGGTTCAAGCAATGTAATGTGATATGAAGAGAAGTATTGTATTTGGAGCGGTAGATCAATATGAGGATGTCCCCTCGAAGAGGCAAGCGAACAAGAGAGAATCCCTTCCATAATAGGATCCATTGTATGGTGTTTCCCTACTCTAAGGGTATGGTAATAATAAATGTGATTTTTCATATTGTTCTTGTATATCTATTGTGGTGATTTTGTATTCAGTCTTTGGTACTTAACAAGGACCATGGTATATTGGGGTTTATATGTTACCATGGACCAATCCTCTCAACCAATATGGAATATTAAATTATTTTACATAGGAGGAGTTTATGTCATAGAACATTTCGAAGGTTCTTAATTACTAGGCATATCTATTTCTTTTAATATGCATGTAGAAAATCATGGAGTACTTCTATTTAAGGATTTTTTTTCTCTGCACATAGGGGGAGAGGGGAAGGTCAATAAAGAAAGAAAATTAATCACGCCATATGTCATCATCTATATCAATGGGTAAAAAAAGAAGCACTAAAGTGCACATAGAAGGGGAAAAGGTAGGTGCCCCTAGTATAAAAGTAGGTTACTCCCACTCCTTTTGCGGTTTAGTAAAAAAAATTGAATTAATGATCAATTTTACTAAACAAACAACTAAATCCTTTTACATAGGTAAATTATCAATATGTCAAAATAAACCAACTATGTATCCCAAGCTAACACATAATCTACAAACTACATAGTTTATGGATAACTTCATCATGATCATGATGGGAGTTTTGGGATTGGAAAAATGATTCACATATATCTTCTATTCCTTAGTCTATCACTATAAACATTAAGTTTAGGACTCACTAGGGATCCTAGGAGAAGAGATGTTGTGGTAAACAATTAGATATTTAGGGTGGGGTTGACTAGTGATGCAGACCCCCCTACTCTCCCTCAGGGCTCTGTGATCTCCTGTTCAAGGACCTTAATCTCCTCAAGCTGGATTAGCTCCTCAAGACCTTACTAGTCTCAATATCAATCAAACACAAGCTCTATTATCACCCTCATGTTTTTCACGATCATGATTTGGTTATTGTCAATTTCATAGTAATTGCGGGGTGCCAACATGCTCGCTCTCTATCGGAGGGCTCTATCTCCGTAATCAGAAAGTGCTCGCCCAACTCGATCTAATCGTGGTCGTTGATCACCCTTACCGACGAGATCAATGGAATTGGTGAATTGCGGGATGTGAACTAGCACGTCCTCTAATTTTGCATCCGCTCCCTGCAATGATTCCCCACCATCAATTTTCGTTCTTAGATCAACAGGTACCCTCGGGCCCTGCTTTCTTAGATTTTTTCCCAAAGTTTAACACCAACGGGTGCTAGCTCCTTTCACTAGCCCTTGTTTTCATGTGACCTCGGGCTATGACCCGAGGCTTATCCTCCCGGCGCTTTGCGACTTCAGACCTTTCAACCGGGACCAGATCAACAATCCTCGTCCTCCTTCTCAACCAATGATAGAGATATCCTTCGAGACTCCGTGCTTTAGGAGTTCGAGATGGTCCAACCTCCGCTTTCCCCAGAGTATTCTGTACCCTAAGTTCTAGATCAAGTGCCATGCCTCCACCCAAATCAACGGCTCTGGTCCACTTCGGGACTTCGGCCTTTGGAAGTCTCAACTTCTCCATGCTCTCTTTCTCCTGGAGTGCTTTCACCCAAATTTCATGATCCGTTGACACATACCTCCCTCAAATCGACGACCACAAGCCACTTAGGCTATTCGGGCTTCAGGAATTTCAAACTCTCTACCTTCGCTTTCTCCCAGATTTCTTCCACCTGAAATACACAATCTGTCGACACGTGTCCTTCTGGATCTGACGATCTGGATCTTCTCCGCCCTCGTCGACTTCCTTTCAGAGTGTTAGGCCTCCGAACTTCCTAATCTCTTGCCATGTTTTCTTTGCAATGGATGATTGTGATCTACTTCGGCCTTCAGAACTTCAGGAGTTTGTCACACTCCACAATTGAAATCTTCCGAATTGACTTTCCCCGAAGTCTCATATCTGTTGACACATACCTCTTGGCGACCAACGACCATGATCTATTTCGGCCTTTGGCTCTTCGACGATTTCTCTTTCTCCTAGTCTACAAAAATTTCGAAGTGCTTCTGCTTCGGAGTTGTAAATCTTATGCCACCTGTCCCTCTGGATGATGAACGGTCCCTAGCCTCTTCGGGACTTTGACGAATCCTCTCTCTTGTGTGCACATAATGACTTAAATCTCGTGCACTTTTCCCAGATCCAACTATCTAGAACAATCCCACTTCCCCTTGGATGAATCTTGACGGATAACTTGTGAAACCTTCAGAGCTTCACTCCCTTTGAAGATTTCTCCACGATATCTCTCTTGAGCTTTGTTTCTTGAACCCTTTGACTCCTAAGAGGAATACTTCGATACTTAGTCGAACTTCCAATCTGTGCACTCCTTGCAACATATTCTTACGCAAGACTTAGCTTCTTGTGGGTGACTGTGCACACCTTAATGCAACAATCTCTTTGCACTCCTTGCAAATGGAAGTTTCTCGCTATCTCTTTTGAGCTTCTGGGTCGAAATAGACTCTATCAACGCACACCTTTGGACTGTATGCACACCTTGCATGAACTCAACGAAGAAAAAAAATTGAAACTTATCCAAACACTTCACAGTTTCATATACTCAATAGCATAACTCATTCATTCATGAAAACAAAAAATAACAGGGAAACTGCAAATAGTAGCAACACCATGCATTGGGTCAATATCCCTCTGTTATTTTCATTCAAATGTAAATGGCTACAACTCTGATAAAAAAAACTTACATTCAGTAAAAACTATCTCCTACTAATCTACATCCCTATTTAGGCATACGATGATCTCCTACCAATCTACAACAACCTTATTCAGACATACGTTGCATCTACTTATACAAGAGGTCCTCTAGGGTTTCCTCCAACTACCTATCTACTCCAGAAAAATAACTAAATACCATTTAAGTTCTGTCACATTAAAGTCTAGGAGTGAAACTCCCATATCACTCGTGATCATTCATCTCCCAAGCGTTTTGATCTTTTTCAATATTCAATCAGTTCAAAAAAAAAAGATTTGCAGGAAACACCAATGTTAAGATTCTGAATTTACTCAAAAGGCACACTAGGCATTGTGATGTCATCCCATGTGGCTTCGCTGACAATGCTCCTGCATCATACTCCATTGCTGAGAAAATCATGAGCTCCTACTCATGGCTCCCTCTGCTTTGTTGTTGAGATCCTCCAACGTCCCATACCTTCTCTTGGAGCTGTCCATTTGCTCCTTTTCCTTGCTGCTTCTCCTGCCCTGCTACTCCAACAAGTTTTATTTTGTCCCATACTTCTCTGTTGGCTTCTCCTTGTGCTGCTTCCAACATCAATCTCTCTCCTCTATTTCTTTGTCCAGATGGTCCACTGGTTGGCTCTTCTCCTTCATCCCAATTTGATGTATCTCCTCTTCATCAACTTCCACCTTGACTTGTTGGATTAGTTGACTTTGCATCTTTACTCTTCTCTCTAGGGCCTCCAGTTCTTCACACAGATCAGAAAAATCCATGCTATCGGCTGCTCTTTCCTTTGTTGTAGGTTCACATTCTACAGTTATCTCTTGCTCAACTTCCTAGCTGAAAATTTTGAGCAATTCCACCCAATGTTCTTCTTTCTCCATATCTCAGACACATTGTAATGTGTGCTCTTCCTCCTCCATGGCAGTCTCTGTTGACCACTCTTTTGAAGACTCCATTTCTACAGTCTCACCACTGAGTCGCTTCTCAGCTTTCTCCTCCGACAGAGTGACTTATATCATCTCCCTTGTTGGCATATCTTCAGCTTCCTCCAAGTGCTCCTCATGCCAGCATCCTGTCTCCCTTTGTATGACTACATCCTGGTAGTCCTTTCCTAGTTCTGGATTGTTCAACCAATCCTCCAACATCTTCAACTCTTTCTTCCATTGAGTGAGAAATTCATCTGAATGCTCCTCTTTTTATGCTAGGGTAGACATCAGTGTTTTCTCCTTCTCCTCCTCTTTGACAGTCGTTGCTGGTTGTCTTTCCTCTGCTGCACCTGCATCACATACACAATTAGTTTTAAAATCATTCGGCCCCATGACCTCTCTCTTGGATTCCTGTTGCATCATCTCCTCATGTACAACACTCGTACTAGCCTCTGTTGGACTGTTAGGCAGGAATATTCGAATTCCCCCAACGATCAGTACACTCCTCTGACCCTCCTCCTCTGTGATGGAAGTATTTAACTTCTCATCATCTTCATTCACATGGCCTGTAACTCCACATGAATATTCATATAGATGAGGCCTCTCCTTTGCCTCCATTTTATCTGTCAGCACCCCTTGCTGATCTGGACTCTCTTTAGAGCTCCCGAGACCTTCAGATAGTCTCACCTTTCCCCTGCCCACCTGAAAAATTGGGATTCCAGTCTTGACCTCCTGGCATTCCATGAGATCTCTTCTTGATCCCATCTCATCACCCATCTAGCAATCTAAGAATTTATCTTTTCCCTCCCGGTATTTCATGAGATCTCCAACTGATCTCGTCTCTAGCTCACCAATGAGGTTCCTCCCAATCTTTGGTTCACAAATGTGAATCACTTTCTCCTCTATGCCACTAAGGTTTTCAACATGGCTCAGTCACTTCCTCACTACTTATTGTTGCCTTCTGGATAACAACTTCTGGACATGCCACTTAGCTTTCCTCTTCACATGCCATTCATATGTCCAACATGCCTTTGCCTCCTATTGCATCTTCAATGTCAACTTCTCCATTTTTTCTCTGATCTCCTTGAGCTCTTTGTCTATCTCAACTTTGTTTTTCTGCTGGTGGTCCTTGTCTTGACCACACCTATGGCCTTCAGTATCCATTTCCACCCTCTGCTTTCCCTTTTGGCAAGTCTGTGCATTATTCTATAACCCAGAGCATCTCCAAATTTTCTCTGTATCCCACCTCGCCATCCATTTGTTGATGCATACATGGAACCATCATTCAAAAAGAATCACACTCTGTCTCCTCCTTCACCTATTGTCTATAAGAAAAAATTAAGATTCTGATAACATGATACCAGATTACCTCTTATCACCTTTTCACACTTGCCTACGATCTGCAGACAAATTTTAAGCTTTGATACCACTTGATGCAGACCCCCCTACTTTCCCTCAGAGCTGCGTGATCTCCTGGTCAAGAATCTTAATCTCCTCGAGCTAGATTATCTCCTTGAGACCTTACCAGTCTTAATCTCAATCAAACACAGGCCCTGTTATCACCCTTAGGTTTTTCACGATCATGATTCGATCATTTCCGATTTGTTCATCGATCAACGGTTCACAGTAATTGGAGGGCGCCAATGTGCTCGCTCTTTATCAGAGAGATCTATCTCCACAATTAGAAAGTGATCGCCCAACTCGATCTAATCGTGGTCGTTGATCCTCCGTCCCAATGAGATCAATGATGTTGGTGAATTGTGGGTTGTGAACTAGCACGTCCACTAATTTCGGCTCCACTCCCTGCAATGATTCCCCACCCTTGATTTCCATTCTCAGATCGACGGGTACCCGCGGGCCCTTCTTTCTTAGCACTTTTTCCAAAGTTTAACACCAACGGGCACTAGCTCCTTTCGTTATCCCTTCTTTGCATGTGACCTCAGGCTATGACCCCGGGCTTATCCTCTTGGCATTTCACGACTTCAGACCTTTCAACTGGGACCAGATCAATGGTCCTCGTCCTCCTTCGCAACCAACGATCAAGACCTCCTTCAGGACTCCACACTTTAGTAATTTGGGATGTTCGAACCTTCGCTTCCCTTGAAGTATTCTGTAACCAAATTTCTAGATCAGGTGCCACACGTCCTCCCAAATCAATGGCTCTGGTCCACTTCGGGACTTAGGCCTTCGAAAGTCTCAACTTATCCATGCTCACTTTCTCCCAGAGCACTTTCACCCGGATTTCACGATCGGTTGACATGCGCCTTCCATAGATCGATGACCACAAGACACTTCGGCTATTCGGGCTTTGGGAGTTTCAAAATCTCTGCCTTCGCTTTCTCCCGTAGTACTTCCACCAAAAATACACAATCTGCCGATGTGTGTCCTTCTGGATCTGACGGTCCAAATCTTCTCTGCCCTCGTCGACTTCCTTTCGAAGTGTTAGGTCTCTAAACTTCCTGATCTCTTGCCACATGTTCTTTGCAACAAACAGTTGTGATCTACTTCGACCTTCGGGACTTCGAGAGTTTGTCACACTCCACAATTGAAATATTTTGAAGTGACTTTCCCCGAAGTCTCAGATCTGTTGACACATACATCCTGGCGACCAATGATTAGGATCTATTTCGGCCTTTGACGATTTCTCTTTCTCCTTGTCTACAAAACTCCCAAAGTGCTTCCACTCTGGAGTTGTAGATCTTATGCCACCTGTCCCTCTGGATGATGGACAGTCCCTAGCCTCTTTGGGACTTCAAAAAATCCTCACTCCTATGTGCACACAAAGACTTAAATCTCATGCACTTTTCCCAGATGCAACGATCTAGAACGATCCCGCTCCCTCCTAGACAGATCTTGACGGATAACTCGTGAAACCTTCAGAGCTTCACTCCCTTTGAAGATTTCTCCACGCTATCTCTCTTGAACCCTTTGAATCCTCAGAGGACTACTACGATACTTAGTCGAACTTCCAATCTGTGCACTCCTTGCAATAGATTCTTACACAAGACTTAGCTTCTTGCGGGCAACTGTGCACACCTTGCAACAGTCTCTTTGCACTCCTTACAAATGGAATTTTCATGCTATCTCTTCTAAGCTTCTGGCTCGAAACAGACTCCGTCAACGCACTCCTTGCGGACTATATGCAGACCTTGCATGAATTCAACGAAGAAAAACAATTGAAACTTATCCAAACTCTTCATAGTTTCATATACTCAATAGCATAACTCATTCATTCATGAAAACATAAAATAACACGGAAACTGCAAACAGTAGCAACACCATGCATTGGGTCAATATCCCTCTATTATTTTCATTCAAATGTAAATGGCTACAACTCTGATAAAAACAACTTACATTCAGTAACAACTATCTCCTACTAATTTGCAGTCCTATTCAAGCATACAATGATCTCCTACCAATTTGCAACATCCTTATTCAGGCATACAATGCATCTACTTATACAAGAGGTTCTCTAGGGTTTCCTCCAACTACCTATCTACTCCAAAAAAAAAATTAACTACCACTTAAGTTCCATTACATTAAAGTCTAGGAGTGAAACTCCTAGATCACTCATGATCACTCATGATATACTTTCAAACACACACAACAAACATTTGGAATTATTCTCACTTTACATAAAAGGAGGTTTTTAATGTGGTGGAAACAATTCTGAAACACATAGTTGTTAGGTGTATTCAACATTTTTCAATGGATGTGTTATCATAGATCGATCCTCTCAACCAATGTGGGTTAATGGTAAGTGTTTTATATGAGATGGTATTTATTTCGTATAAAAAATGCCAAGATGTATACTAACTAGGCATATCCAACTTTTTATATGGGCATGTAAGGAAACATGTTAAAGGGGTATTACATAATACTACTAATGAATGTAAAAGGAAAGAGGGGAAGATCGAGCAAGAAAATACAACCACCCCACAACCAATCAACCGTTATGTTATGAAGAGGTACCACTCTCTTGTGGTGCCCCCATTGGCACACAGATCATGGTATATTGGAGTTTATACATTATCATGGACTGATACTCAACCAATGTGGGATACTAATTTTTTAGATAGAAGGTTTTAGATATCACAAAAACATTTCCAAGATGCATAGTTATTAGTTATATGCAATTTTTTAATGGACATGGAGGAATGCATGTGAAAATGGTACTATGGAGTACTTCTTATTAATGATTTTTAGATTTTTGTTGCAAAAATGGGAAGAGGGGAAGGTTGAGAAATAAAACATACCCACCATGCAACCAATCAACCATTATGTTAGTAGGAGACACCATTTTCTTGGGGCTACCCCCTTGGCATAAGGACTATTAGGTAGCTAGAGAGGTAGTGGGGGGCCCATAGAGCCCATAGTGATAATAGTGGAGGTCATTCAATGTAAGGTGTACTAGGTCCACTATAGTATTAAATAAATCCCACTATGGTAGTTAGATATAATAAATGTAAGAGGACTTACTAGAAGGTTATACTTCTAGAAGGTTCCTCCTGTTGGCGACGGAAGTCACTCCTGGATTGCTTGCAGGAGCAGAGACCGACGCCCATCAGTTTATGTCACGGTTTGTGTATGGAAGAGGTGATCGAATGGAAGTAAACTCAGACGATATTGTTTCGACTCCGAAACTAGGCGTGGAATGCATGGGTAGGTGAGGTCTTGGACATACTTCAGACAGTGAGTTGTAGTAAGGGTGAGTAGGGGGGAAGACTTATATTAGAGAGATGCAAAGGTCTGTTGTCAACATCAGGTTTCTAGTAGACTGTAGGAGAATGCATTTAAATGCGATATCATCTTACATTCAAACGCAGAAAACCAGGGAATACAATAGTGTCACAATAAAAACTTTATCATAACGCAACTACAATAATTCATGTGAATCAGTCAATCATGAACTCCCTCAGTATGAGATGAAAACTAGATGAAACAGGGAAACTGTCTTTCATAAAACAAGAAAATTTACATACAAATGCATAACCAGAAAACTAGAGCGTCTATTAAAACATTACAATCGGGAGCCTTGCTCTACCATCGATCCTTACAAAAATGGCGAAAACGCCTACATATACTCCAAAACGACAACAACAGCAAAAAAAAGATGCTGCATTAAAAACATTGCGTCTGCATGTCTTCTGACAGTTTGCCCATGCAGACTCAGGATGATCGTGCGCCTATGACAGACGCTGCCTTAACTTCGCATGGCCTTTGCAGGGGAGGTAGCCGAAACATTAAAGGCCAAAATGGCGTGTGCAAACTTTTCTGTCTAATCGAGGACTTCGGCATGGCTTCTTTAGAAAAATGGGTACACAGGACCCTCTCGAGCAGACTGCCTACCAGATTATCCATACTTTGCACTTAATGCCTGAGGAGAGGTTTCAACCACCCCTTCTCGTCTTCATTTACTCCAGGCGAAAACCAGGATCAAGGTCAGATCAGATGGCGCATGGAGATCACGATGATATTTTCAACAACTAGACTTGATGCCTTTGGCCCCTTTTTCATAGCTCCTTTCTTTCCCAAGTGACCACAAGCTGCGACCCTGTGTCTATTCCCAAAACGCTTTCGGCGTTCGCAAATGGAAGGAGTTAATCCTTGCTTATTCATTACTGCGATGAGCGAAACACTGAGATGGCCTAATTGGGCGCCACGCGTCCCTCTCAGATCTGACGGCCCTGAACTTACTTGGTGATGCTGCGGGCCTGGGTCCTGGACGCTCCCGGCACCTCGCGCATCGGGAATATGACATGCTATTCTTTTGTATTTCGAAGTCGCGATGGGCGAAAAGGCGAGGAGCCTAATCGCGTGCCAGGTGTCTCCTGTGGATGAACGGCTAAGGCTGCTTCGTGATACTGCGGGCCCGCCTCTGGGCACTTTCGACACTCTGGGGTTCAGTGTTTCGGGATGTGAGATGATGAGGGACTTTCACCCTTCGAACTCCCGACTGCCGATATGCCAACTAGATCTCGCACTATGTGTCGCGGGATCGGACGACCCAGATTCAGTCTCAGCATAAAGCCGCTTTCTTTGACGTTATACATCGGTCAACTTGATAGCCCCGATATTCTGATGATCGTTGATCCACTCTTATGGATGGATCCGGGCTGCTAACATCGTAATTCCACCCGCCCTCTTGATTGGAAGCCTCAAAACGAGATTTTTTCCATGCTGCGCTTGGGCGCTTCTCGTGCGACTTGCAGACCCG
>JASDQU010103412.1:35412-80322 GCA_032191745.1 Picea mariana | reverse complement strand
CTGTAGATTTTGAAGCCCCCGCCTTCCGCTCCAGCCTGATCCGATCCATACGCTTATGGCTATATCTCTGTTCTGTCCTATGAAAAAACATGCAATGTCTAAAAATATCTGTTATTCTTCTATATTGAGTGATTCACAACTTATTTTAAATGTCCTGTGTATCTCAGGAATACCAAGAAGTATTTGTTGAAGACTCGCCAAATCGACTTCCCACTTAGATATATCTTTTCCACAAAGATGTGCTCCTAATACTTTTAAACATAAGGGCAGTCCATTACAAGATTCTAAGAACTTATCCACCAGACGTTCAAATTCTGGGAGCTGATAGGGTTGCCTGAAGGCATGCTACCAGAAGAGCTCCCGGGAGTGGCATGGGTTAAACCCAGCTAGCTTATAAATGAATGATTTTTCAACTCTTAATCTTCTAAAAATATCCCTATTTCTAGATGTAATCAATATTAAACTCCCTGAACAGAGATCACCAGATTGAACAGGCACAAGTGCATCCACCTGATTCATATCATCTAATTCATCTAAGATTATTAAGGCCTTAGATGATTTGAGAGACTTTATGAACATCCCTTTACCTTCATCAACATTGTGTATTGGCGTATCCAATCGAGTCAAGCTCTCCACGAATATTCTCTGCAATGAATTTAAAGAGCTTTTGGCTGCATTATCTCTGACTTCAAATAAAAAGCACGATCTATGATAATCTGATTTCTTCGTATTGAAGAAATGTTTTGTGAACGTTGTCTTTCTTACACCACCTGACCCCACGATCCCCAAGGTCTGAGGTTTCCCACTTTGCTGTTGCTGCAACAGCCACAGGCAAGTCTGGCTTTTCAACATTTTCGACAGATACTTAACCATCTTATCGAGTGAAAAGATTAATTAAAGACAAAATGTTGTGTGAGAACTAACCTCATTATTAAAAAAACCTTGCAATGGAATTTCCAAAGGATATATAAAAAGCATAAACTCTTAAACAATGCCAAATACCAGCTAAGGAATCTCATATCACTGATATGGAATCATCAAACAAAGTTGTCCATCGATGCCAATATCCCTAAAGGATGTTTGCCAATGGGAGTCAACCTAAGCTTAGCAAGATCTCACAAAGGACCATTCCCACAGGATGTGCTTCACTTCTTCTGACTTCAAACAAAAGAGACGAAGGCCATATGAACGACCACTTTCGGCTAACCGAGTTTTGGAGGGGATACCTTAGTAGATCACCAACAAAAAAAGTAAACAAACTTTATAGGAAATTTGAGTCGACCAAAGACCATGCAATCGTTGAATCCAATGTCTCTCTACATCTGAAGAAATCCACCTGGCATTGAGAACGAGGCCTAACTCATGTCGTTGATGTAGAATGGAGTATAGCTTACGTGAATCATACAGGGTCAAGGGATGCCCAAAATTCCATTCCTAATCTTACCAAAAAAGACTCGTCATATCAATATTCATCTTAAAAAGATCCTCCTGGAGTATGAGCCCAATAATCTCCATAAAGATAGGTTTATCCACATAAGACAATGCAAACTTCCTAACCACTAGACATTAGTTCTTCCAAGAATGAGAATTGGAATCCCAAAAATTTATCCAAAAGAAAATATTCTTTTTGCTAAACCTTCTTGCATGATTGAGGTCAGATATTATTACGCCACTCAGATAAATTGCAATTACACATCATAAACAATATATTTCCCTAGCACCATCATAAACCATATACACCATTTAGAAAACAACATAATGATCCACATACCAAAACATTTTTTCAACATAATTTCAAAGATTAAGCACTATTGATATTTTGAGTTCAAAAAGTAACATATATATACTAAAAACATGTTTGTAGTAACTCCAATACTAAATACACATAAGTTCTAGGAGGCTTATAGGCTAATAACATGGAAATTATACAGCTCATATATTATCAAAATTATAGGAGATCAATATATTGTTCCAAAACTTTACCAGTTTAATGATCGAACTCAACTTTTTTCTTCTTCCATTTTTATGGAGCCTCCAATATTTTTGGATTATTAGCCATTGTTGATTCCTCATAAACATGTATATGTAGTACTAAATTCTGACTCCTCATAAACATGTATATGTATTACTAAATTCATACTGAAAATAATATTTCATAAATAAAATTTAAACATAAATTTAAATAAAATGTATACTTGTTTAACATAAAGTGTACACTTCCTTGGAGGGGGTGCCACGCAACGTAGAGTGGCCACATAGAATAGGCCAGAGCCCAGCCATAAATATGGCAGGTTGGCTCCCCTCCCCTCAACATTAAATGGGAGATCGCCATTACGACCTGTCAAGAGGTGAAGGACTGCTCCCCCGCGCGAGAAATATGACGGCCAGGGGATTCAGTGGATGGGAGACGTTAGTGGCAGCAGACATGTCAATCCTCTGGGCTCTTATCCGGTAAAGCAGAGATCTGGGCCATTCCACCTTGGCTTTTCACCAGGCTGATAACTCTGAGTTCTGGTGCAACTACCAGAGGTTTTCCAGCATGTTCACGTTAAGCATTAGCACCCCATTGCTCCTCCATGTTGAGGTAAAGAGGCAGGTTGTGTCGCGGCCCTACCTGGCATAGCTTCACTGCATGACAGAGGAGGAGGCAACAGTTAGAGCGGGCATTATCCATAGCCCACACTCAGCACAAGGAGAAGTTTAGGACGCCTCCAATGGCATATGTGGAGGAGGTGATTCCATAGGAACAAATTCAGGTCCCTCTGTAATCCCTCCTTTTCACTATGCCAGATAATTGGCTGCCCCCCAGCCAATTTCCAACGGGAGCTAGTGCACCAGACATAGACATGCCTATGAGGGAGGCAAAGGATGCTTACACTTGCATCATTGAGGAGGAATCCCCCGAGTAATTCCTCCACCTAGACCCCAAGGATGCCACACTTCCAGGTGAATTCAAAATTTCAAACGTAGTAGAGGAAGTCGAGGAGCTCAGGGCAGAGGAGAAATTTGGGACAATAAAAGACAAGGAAGGAGCACAGGAGGCTACAGGCGAGGCAGTTTGTGGTATGGCGGTGGAGGGTGGCCCAGTCCTAGCATCACCACCTATGACGACAATCCCAGAACCATGGCAAGACCCCCCGCCATTCTTCCAGCCGGAGCAACTGGAGTTGGTGTTCGAGATTCGAAGCCAAATGGCGAATCAGATCCACTGCGACATCCTCATGCACCAGCGTATCGACATGTTATATGAGGCATACTCAAATGCACCTGTTGACCAGAAATGCCTGACGTGCGCAAGGCCTTTTGTGCTGCAGACTCAGAATAGGCCTCTCAACGGCGACCCCAATGACGCAACCTCCAATGCTAACGGGCAATTTTGTGGATTGGAGTTAATTCTGGCTCCTTGCGCTACTTTGGTGCAGTTTCAATTTCATTCTTAGAGGCTTGTTTAATTTCCAGTTCAATGTCTAGTTTTACTTCCAGTTTAGTTTTCATGGCTGCTCTGAACAGTGGTGTAAAGACTTAAGTCTGCCACCTGCCCTGGTTTTCTTTTGGAAGAACAGATGGAAGACCACCAATTTTGACATGGACATCACAATCTACCATCTGTCTCGGTTTCCGCTAACTCGACGGAATAGTTGGCAGACTGTTGCTATGTACTTTTTGGTATTTGAAAAGCTTTAATAGGATTTTCCTTTTTTATTCACAAAAAAAAACCATAAAGTGTGCACTTGTTTAAAATAATATTTAGATAAATAAAATAAACCAGCGCAAAACAAATTGGCATACCAAAGGTGTTGGAGTCCATCTTGAGAATTTCATGCTCTCTTTCATGCTCCATGCAGAGACATTACTAACAAGAAAAAAAAAAACAATAATACATATTAATATATACTTGTCTAAAATAATAAACATATAAATTTATTAAATAAGCGATGAGCAAGAATAACATACCCAACCATGAGCAAGAATAGCATACCCAAGTGGACTTCCATGGATCTTTAAGGAGTTCCATGGATCTAAGATTATTGCTCTCTTTTGATTCTACTCTCCATATTAAGCTATTCTTCCAAGAGCATAAATATTTAATTTTTTGTTATGGTTTAGATGTTCTCATATTATAATCAAATGCTCTATCAAAAATGCCTACATGATCTAAACTAAGTACGATCGTATGATCATATACAAAATATTTTTAAAGAGAAAAGTTGGTGTGCTATTGGTAAGCAATTAGTGCTCAGAGTTAGATAATACCCCGAGAATGAATTCACTTGGATGTATGCAGAAAAAAAAAATATGAATGTATTTAGTCATTCTTCGAAGACCATAAATATTTCCTCTTTCTATTGTGGGATGTAAATTTTCTCATATAATCAAATGCTCTTTCAAAAATGATTGCATCGTGATCTAAACATAAATAAGATCAGGTACCTAGCATATTTTTAAATCTAGAAATGTTTGTTTCTAGTTGGTATATAATTAGCTAAGAGTTTGAAAATATCCCAAGAAGGAATTCACTTCATTCTTTGTGAAAGTTCACAAATATGGACATATTAGGCTGGATTCTTCCACGAAGATATATATTTTCTCTTTCTGGTCTGGGATAGATGTTCTCATATAATCAATTGTCTGCACCATGATCTAAACATAAGATCATGTACAACATATTTTTAAATCTAGGAATGTTGGTTGGTGGTTAGTAAACAACAAGTTAGGAGTTTGAAAATACTAAGATCATGTACAACATATTTCTAAATCTGGGAATGTTGGTTGGTGGTTAGTAAGCAACAAGTTAAGAGTTTGAAAATACCCCAAGAATAAATTCACTTCGTTATATGCAGAAAACATAAATCTCCATATTACATCATTCTTCTAAGAAGATAAATATTTCATTTTTCATTTGTGGGATAGATGACCTCATATAATCAAATGTTCTTTAAAAAATGCATGCATCATGATCTAAACATAAGTAAGATCATGTATCTAGCATATTTTTAAATATAGAAAAGTTTGTTCCTGGTTGGTAAGCAATTAGTGAAGAGTTCAAGACAATACTCAAAGAAATAAGGGGTGGTTGAACTTGCCCCATTCTTTCCCCAAAAATATACCATTTTAAATGATGGTAAATTTATATAGGGATTGGTGGACTAAACCTTCAATTAATAGAAAATTCTTAATTAAAATATTATACAAGGAATATTTGATCAACCAAGAATACTTGATCAACCAAAACTTAAGTTTTGCTACAAGTGTATTTCAACTACAAATAAGCAATGGTTTTAAAAATAATGTTGAACTCTTTTTGCAAAATAAATGTAGGCAAAGGATATTGAATTTGTTCTGCACATCTTTCAAAAGGAAAGAAAAATGGGACTTAAAAACTTGTTCTTCACATCTTTCAAAAGGAAAAAAAATAGAATGTAGTTTTGTCTAAATCCCAAGTATATATTATTCTAAACCATTGATGCGGATGGAATAAATACAAGGCAATTGCATCATGTGCATATCTATAATGTAACCCATAAAATTTCAAAATAGTAGAAAGATAAATTTAAGCATTCATGTGTATATAATAAAGTCCTCATATGATAATTTTCTATCTAATTGAGTCATCCTTCAAGGGGGGATCGACAGTTGGGGGAAACCCTAGCCGCAGACACCTGCTCACGCACCTCCTCTCTCAGTAAGGTTTCTCTAGCCACAAACGCCATCCCTCCTGTCTGTTGGCGACGGAAGTCACCCCTGGATTGCAGCAGGAGTAGAGCCCGATGCCCATCAGTTTATGTCACGATTTGTTTAATGGGGTGATCGAATGGAATTTAACTCAACACGATGTGGTTCTAACTCCAAAACTAGGCCAGGAATGCATAGGCAAGTGAGGTCTTAGATAAACTTCAGACAGTAAGTTGTAGTAAGGGTGAGTAGGGGGAAGACTTGTATAAGAGAAAAGTAGAGGTCTGTGGTAAACATTAGGTTCCTAACAGACTGTAGGAGAAGGAATCTAAACACAAGATCTTCTTACATTCAAACGCAAAACACCAGAGAATACAACAATGCACAATAAATCCTTTATCATAACATGATTTCAATGATTCGCACGAATCAGTCGTTCATGAACTCTCTCAGCATAAGATGAAAATTAGATGGAGTAAGAAAGATTGTCTGTCATAAAACAAGAAATCTCACATGCGGATGCATAACCAGAGAAGTAGAGAGTTGCTAAAACTTTACAATCGGGAGCTTCACTCTACCATCGATACTTTACAAAATAAAAAGACTAAGTCTATATACTCAAAAATTCGCCTAACAGCGACGTGCTCAGTCACCTAAGGGTTAGTGTCCTTTCAGCCGAATTCAGATAGATATCCTTTGTCAGACGCCATCTTAACTGTGCATGGCTCCTGTAAGGGGAGTAGCTGAGCCATTAAGAGCCAAGTTAGCATGTGCAGACCTCCTCTGGCTAATCGAGGACTGGGCATGGCCTCTTTGGAAAAAATGGTACACAGGACCCTCTTGAGCAGACCGCTAGCCAGGCTCTCCATATCTTGCACTTAATGCATGAAGAGAGGTTTCACCCACTCTTTCTTACCTTCATTTACTTCAAGCGAAAACCAGGCTTGAGGTCGGATCAAATGGCACCCGGAGAATGCGATGAACCTTTCAGCGACTGGACTCGACAGCCCTGGCCCCTTTTGCACGGCTCTTTCTATTTTCCCATGTGACGACGGGTTGTGACCCTGCGTTTATCCTCGAAGGCGCTTTCAGCGTTTGCAAATAAGAAGGGGCTGATCCTTGCTTCTTAAAATCGTGATGAGTGAAACGTCGAGATGGCTTGAGTTGGCGCCACGCATCCCTCTAGATTTGATGGTTCTGAACTCTCCCGACGATGTTGTGGGCCTGGGTCCTGGACACTCCCGGCACCTCGTGCATCGGGAAAAGACGGAGCTGCTCTTTGCACCTTAAAATCGCGATGGGCGAAACGGCGAGGAACCTAATCATGCGCCAGGTGTCTCCTGTGGATGGACGACCGAGATTGCCCTGTAATACTGTGGGCCCAACTTTGGGCACCTTCGGGGTTTGGGGCTTTGAGATATAGGACAACACGGAACCTTCACCCTTTGAACTCGCGATTACCAAAACGCCGACGCGACTAGATCTCACGCCACGTGTCCTTTGGATGGACGGTTGTTATCCTTCCCTGCATATAATATGGGCGTGATGCATTTGTGCTAATCTTGGCGCAACTCCGCTAACCCCGATTTTCCACCAACCACTGATATGCTCCTATGGATGAATCTGGACCGCTGACAATATAATCTCACCCGCTTGCTTGCTTGGGAGCTTGAAATGAGATTTTACGCATTACGCTCGGGCGCTCGTCATGCGACTCACTAACCCGAATTCTCTTGTGCCCCGGATAAGAAATGTTACTAACATTAGGCTCCATGGGGGATAGAGTCATCCCTGTGATGCTCTAAGGACTCATTTTGCAGTTCTAGTGTCTTGTTGTTGGGCTATGGAGTCAAGCTCAAAACATCCCGCTGCTGAAAATACAAGCCGAAAAATAAAAGCAACAAAATAAAAATACATGCTCAAAGGAGCTTATTTATATACAATCCTAAACTAATAAAATACTTTACATGGGGCTAGGTGAAAGCAGATTTTCACCATAGCCATTCAAGAAGCTTCCTGGATAGAAGCTCCTTCCTTCTGTCAATGATCATCAACAGATGGTGTAACCGTGACAGCAGAACAGTTACACACTTCACCTTCTCCTTACAGGCTGGAGTTGAAATGAAATAGGGCAGCTCCAAGGCATAGGGGAAATTCCACTCCATGTACTTGCTGACAGGGTCATAGAATGAGTGGCCAATCCCAGAAAACTGGCGACAAATAGCCGCCTGTGCTACACAATTGTCCACCTGTGGCTGAATATCTCTGATAAGCACAGGTAGGAGGACAACTGATGCAGGCTCACTGATCTCAGGCAGTGGCTGTTCGTTGATTGGCTCCGGATAGAACATGAAATGCACGCTTAGTTGTTCCTCTGGTTCCTCCTCCTCTTTTCCGTGCACTCCCCCATCTTGTAAAAAGGGAACAGTCTCTCGATCCTTCTCTTCAATCCCAAATGTAAATACATCATGGGAAATCTCATGAAGGAAGAAAGAACGATCCTCTTCCACAATGGCTTCCTTGTTTAAATCTAAGACAACAGGCTCATTGGGGGCAGATGCTAACACATCCAAAAAATCTTCAATAATCTCTTCAAAAGAGCTGCTTAGATCATCTGCCTCGAAGACTGGAAAATCTTTTTTGTTGCCTTCAGATTCCAATTTTGCACACTGGGGAGTGGGGAATATCGCCTGCACCACTAGTTCACTCAGAGAGCCATCCTCCTCCCTGGGAACTTCATCACTCTCATAACCCCCCCCTACTGCAGACGAATGGGGAGGAGAAAGGACGAAGCTCTGATCCAGGTCATCAGGATCATCCTCATAGCCTACGTCCGAAACAACTTCATCCGGTATAGAGTTGTGGTATCCCTCACTACAGTTATGACAAACTAACACAGAGGGATAAAAATCTTGGTAATAGGTGATGAAAGCTGCATGAAACTCCGAGAATGAAGAAATGCTAGCAGGGGGTAAGGAATGATACCATTTACGCGCATCCCTTGCTAACGAGAACATGAACATTTTCAATAATACATCCTCATGATGTATCTCCCACTGACGCATGAGTTCATGAAACTCACTGAGGTGCTGAGCAGGTCTTCACGCTTTCCAAATATGGGCAAATAATTTCCCCATTCATTCGGAGAGGGGACAACATTAGGAAAACCAGGAATAGCAGAAAAATTAAAAGGAGCAAACCTGCGAGCAAGGATTTTCTCCATATCGAACCAGTGGAGTCGCCAATCGATCCTTGAATCATGGAGTCGCCAGGTGAAAGATGCACAACTTCGAATGTGTCTGGTCCTTGTTCACCATCAAAGGCCAGATCCTAACATTGTTGTTACCCCGGGAAGCTTCTCAGGCTGAGAAAGCAGCTGCCGAAACCTTCTCGAGAAAGCTCCTTAGGGTCGGCTTTCAGGTGTGCTAACAGTAGCCATAGCTGAAACAGTGATGTGGAAACCTTGGAGTCACCACAGTGGAGTTTCCAGGTGCACTGTAGCAATCTTGAAGGGCTCTGATGTCTGATGCACCTTCAGAATCAGAGGCTCAATGTCGTTCTTCCTAGGGAAAATCTTCGACTTCGTCCCCGGCAACGACACCAGAAATGTTGGCGACAGAAGTCACCCCTAGATTGCAGCAGGAGAAGAGCCCGACGCCCATCATTTTATGTCATGATTTGTTTAATGGGGTGATTGAATGGAATTTAACTCAACACGATGTGGTTCTAACTCCAAAACTAGGCCAGGCATGCATAGGCAAGTGAGGTCTTAGATAAACTTCAGACAGTAAGTTGTAGTAAGGGTGAGTAGGGGGGAGACTTGTATAAGAGAAAAGAAGAGGTCTGTAGTAAACATCAGGTTCCTAACAGACTATAGGAGAAGGCATCTAAACGCAAGATCTTCTTACATTCAAACGCAAAACACCGGAGAATACAACAATGCACAATAAATCCTTTATCATAACATGATTGCAATGATTCGCACGAATCAGTCATTCACGAACTCTCTTAGCATAAGATGAAAATTAGATGGAGTAAGAAAGACTGTCTGTCATAAAACAAGAAATATCGCATACGGATGCATAACCAGAGAACTAGAGAGTTGCTAAAAATTTACAATCGGGAGCTTCACTCTACCATCGATACTTTACAAAATACAAATACCGAGTCTATATACTCAGAAAATTCGCCTAACAGTGGCGTGCTCAGTCACCCAAGGCTTGGTGTCCTTTCAGCCAAATTCGGATAGATATCCTTCATCAGACGCCATATTAATTGCGCATGGCTCCTATAAGGGGAGTAGCTGAACCATTAAGAGCCAAGTTAGCGTGTGCAGACCTCCTCTAGCTAATCGAGGACTGGGCATGGACTCTTTGGAAAAAATGGTACACAGGATGATCTCGAGTAGACCGCTGGCCAGGCTCTCCATATCTTGCACTTAATGCATGAAGAGAGGTTTCAACCACTCTTTCTTACCTTCATTTACTTCAAGCGAAAATTAGGCTTGAGGTCGGATCAAATGGCACCCGGAGAATGCGATGAACCTTTCAGCGACTGGACTCGACAACTCTGGCCCCTTTTGCACAGCTCTTTCTATTTTCCCATGTGACGATGGGCTGTGACCCTGTGTTTATCCTCAAAGGCGCTTTCGGCATTCATGAATAAGAAGGGGCTGATCCTTGCTTCTTAAAATCACGATGAGCGAAACGTCGAGATGGCTTGAGTTGGCGCCGCATGTCCCTCTAGATCTGACGGTTCTGAACTCTCCCGACGATGCTGTGGGCCCGTGTCCTGGACACTCCCGGCACCTTGCACATTGGGAAATGACAGAGCTGCTCTTTGCGTCTTAAAATCGCGATGGGATAAACGACGAGGAACCTAATCATGCACTAGGTGTCTCCTGTGGATTGACAGCTGAGATTGCTCCGTAATACTGCAAGCCCAATTTTGGGCACCTTCGGGGTTGGGGGCTTCGAGATATAGGACAACATGAAACCTTCACCCTTTGAACTTGCGATTGCTGAAACACTGACGTGACTAGATCTCGCGCCATGCGTCCTTTGGATGGACGACTGCTATCCTTCCCTGCATATAATATGGGCGCGATGCATTTGTGCTAATCTCGGCGGAACTCCACTAACCGTTATTTTGCACCAACCGCTGATATGCTCCTATGGATGAATCTGGACCGTCGACGATATAATCTCTCCCGCTCGCTTGCTTGGGAGCCTGAAATGAGATTTTTCGCATTGCGCTCGGGCGCTCCTCATGCGACTCGCTGACCCGAATGCTCTTGTGCCCCGGACAAGAAATGTTACTAACATTAGGCTCCATGGGGAATAGAGTCATCCCTATGATGCTCTAAGGACTCATTTTGCAGTTCCAGTGCCTTGCTGTTGGGCTATGGATTCAGGCTCAAAACATCCCGCTGCTGAAAATACAAGCCGAAAAATAAAAGCAACAAAATAAAAATACATGCTCAAAGGAGCTTATTTATATACAATCCTAAACTAATAAAACACTTTACATGGGGCTAGGTGAAAACAGATTTCCACCATAGCCATTCAAGCAGCTTCCTGGATAGAAGCTCCTTCCTTCTGTCAATGATCATCAGCAGATGGTGTAACCGTGACAGCAGAACGGTTACACTCTTCAACTCCTCCTTACAGGCTGGGGTTGAAATGAAATAGGGTGGCTCTAAGGCATAGGGGAAATGCCACTCCATGTACTTGCTGACAGGGTCATAGAATGAGTGGCCAATCCCGGAAAACAGGCGACAAATAGCCGCCTATGCTACACAGTTGTCCACCTGTGGCTGAATATCTCTGATAAGCACAGGTAGGAGGACAACTGACGCAGGCTCACTGATCTCATGTGGTGGTTGTTCGTTGATTGGCTCCAGATAGAACATGAAATGCATGCTCAGTTGTTCCTCTGGTTCCTCCTCCTCTTTTCCGTGCACTCCCTCATCTTGTAAAAAGGGAACGGTCTCCCAATCCTTCTCTTCAATCCCTAATGTAAATACATCATGGGAAATCTCATGAAGGAAGAAAGAACGATCCTCTTCCACAATGGATTCCTTGTTTAAATCTAAGAAAACAGGCTCATTGGGGGTAGATGCTAACACATCCAAAAAATCTTCAATAATCTCTTCAAAAGAGGTTCTTAGATCATCTGCCTCGAAGACTGGAAAATCCTTTTTGTTGCCTTTAGATTCCAATTTTGCACACTGGGGAGTGGGGAATATCGCCTGCACCACTAGTTCACTCAAAGCGCCATCCTCCTCCTTGGGAACTTCATCACTCTCATAACCCCCCCTGCTGCAGATGAATGGGGAGGAGAAAGGACGGAGCTCTGATCTAGGTCATCAGGATCATCCTCATAGCCTATGTCCAAAACAACTTCATCCAGTATAGAGTTGTGGTATCCTTCACTACAGTTATGAAAAACTAACATAGAGGGATAAAACTCTTGGTAATAGGCGACGAAAGCTGCATGAAACTCCGAGAGTGAAGAAATGCTAGCAGGGGGTAAGGAATGATACCATTTACGTGCATCCCTTGCTAATGAGAACATGAACATTTTCAATAATACATCCTCTTGATGTATCTCCCACTGATGCATGAGTTCATGAAACTCACTGAGGTGCTGAGTAGGGTTGTCATCTTCACACTTTCCAAATATGGGCAAATAATCGCCCCATTCATTCGGAGAGGGGACAACATTAGGAAAACCAGGAATAGCAGAAAAATTAAAATGAGCAAACCTGGGAGCAAGGATTTTCTCCATATCAAACCAGTGGAGTTTCCAATTGAATCTTGAATCATGGAGTCGCCAGGTGAAATATGCGTAGCTTCCAATGTGTCTGGTCCTTCTTCACCATCAAAGGCCAGATCCTAACGTTGTTGTTACCCCAGGAAGCTTCTCAGGTTGAGAAAGCAGCTACTGAAACCTTCTAGAGAAATCTCCTTAGGGTTGGCTTTCAGGTGTGCTAACAGTAGCCACAGCTGAAACAATGATGTGGAAACCTTGGAGTCGCCATAGTGGAGTCGCCAGGTGCATAGTAGCAATCTTGAAGGGCTCTAATGTCTAATGCACCTTCAGAATCAGAGGCTCAATGTCGTTCTGCCCAGGGAAAATCTTCAACTTCGTCCCCGGCAACGGCGCCAGAAATGTTGGCGATAGAAGTCACCCCTGGATTGCAGCAGGAGCAGAGCCCAACGCCCATCAATTTATGTCATGATTTGGTTAATGGGGTGATCGAATGGAAGTTAACTCAAGACGATGTGGTTATAAATCCAAAACTAGGCCAGGCATGCATAGGCAAGTGAGGTCTTAGATAAACTTTAGACAGTAAGTTGTAGTAAGGGTGAGTAGGGGGGAGACTTGTATAAGAGAAAAGCAGAGGTATGTGGTAAACATCAGGTTTCTAACAGACTGTAGGAGAAGGCATCTAAATGCAAGATCTTCTTACATTCAAACGCAAAACACCATAGAATACAACAATGCACAATAAATCCTTTATCATAACATGATTGCAATGATTCGCATGAATCAATCGTTCACGAACTCTCTCAGCATAAGATGAAAATTAGATGGAGTAAGAAAGACTGTCTATCATAAAACAAGAAATCTCGCATACGGATTCATAACCAGAGAACTAGAGAGTTGCTAAAACTTTACAATCGGGAGCTTCGCTCTACCATCAATACTTTACAAAATACAAAGACTGAGTCTATATACTAAGAAAATTCGCCTAACAGCGGTGTGCTCAGTCACCCAAGGCTTGGTGTCCTTTCAGCCGAATTTAGATAGATATCCTTCGTCAAACACCATCTTAATTGCGCATGGCTCCTGTAAGGGGAGTAGCTGAGCCATTAAGAGCCAAGTTAGCATGTGCAAACCTCCTCTGGCTAATAGAGGACTGGGCAGGGCCTCTTTGGAAAAAATGGTACACAGTACCCTCTCGAGCAGACCGCTGGCCAGGCTCTCCATATCTTGCACTTAATGCATGAAGAGAGGTTTCAACCACTCTTTCTTACCTTCATTTACTTCAAGCAAAAACCAGGCTTGAGGTCGGATCAAATGGCACCCGGAGAATGCGATGAACCTTTCGGTGACTGGACTCGACAGCCCTGGCCCCTTTTGCATAGCTCTTTCTATTTTCCCATGTGACGATGGGCTGTGACCCTACGTTTATCCTCAAAGTTGCTTTCGGTGTTCGAAAATAAGAAGGGGCTGATCCTTGCTTCTTAAAATCGCGATGAGTGAAACGCTGAGATGGCTTGAGTTGGCGCCACGCATCCCTCTAGATCTAACGGTTCTGAACTCTCTCGACGATGCTGTGGGCCCGGGTCCTGGACACTCTCGGCACCTCGCGCATCGGGAAATGACGGAGCTACTCTTTGCACCTTAAAATCACGATGGGAGAAACGATGAGGAACCTAATCACGCGCCAAGTGTCTTCTGTGGATGGACAGCCGAGATTGCTTTGTAATACTGCGAGCCCAACTTTGGGCGCCTTCGGGGTTCGGGGCTTCGAGATATAGTACAACACGGAACCTTCACCCTTTGAACTCACGATTGTCGAAACGTCGACACGACTAGATCTCGTGCCACGTGTCCTTTAGATGGACGACTGCTATCCTTCCCTGCATATAATATGGGCGCGATACATTTGCGCTAATCTCGGCGCAACTCCGCTAACCGCAATTTTTCGCCAACCACTGATATGCTCCTATGGATGAATCTGGACCGCCGACGATATAATCTCGCCCGCACGCTTTCTTGGAGCCTGAAATGAGATTTTCTGCGTTGCGCTCGGGCACTCCTCATGCGACTCGCTGACCCGAATGCTCTTGTGCCCTGGACAAGAAATTTTACTAACATTGTCCATTGCCAGTCGCAACTGCAGATCACATGGACACTCCATGCTCCTTGCGCGGTGGAGTGTTTCTTTGTGGCAGCTTGAGGATCACTTGCATATCGCCTAGAAACCCTAGCCACAACCACCATCCCTCTTGTATGTTTCCAATCGCAGCTGCAGATCACCTGGCTACTCTAGGCTCCTTGTGCGGTGGATTGTCTATGTGACAGCCTGAGGATCTTCACAGATTCATGTCTCCTCCTCCTCAATTGTTGTAGGTGCGGATGGGGGTCAGTTTCCCCTCCCCCCTGGTGATCAACAGCCAGGATCCACTCTTCGAAGATTTATCTCTCTCCTGACCTACAAAATTCTGAAGTTGTAGATATTGTGTCACTTGTCTATCTAGATGATGGACGGTCCCTAATCACTTCGGGACTTCGGAAAGTCCGCTCTCCTGTGCACACAAATGACTTAAGGCTCATGCACTTTACCTGGATCTGACGGATTTCGATCCCTTGCACTCAGATCCAATGGTTGGGATCTGTTATCCTCCTAGCACATTCCTTGTTTGTCCTGGACCCTGATCTGACGGTCCAGATCTCTTCTTGCGCCTGATCTGACAGTTGTTTCCGCTCCTCTTCCTGAGCGTCTTTTTTCTCTCAGACTTGCAAAAATTTGTAAGTGTTCAAAGGTTGCAACCTTTGATTCTTCTACAAGCCCAGCTACTTGGGTCTCGGCTTCACTCTTCCTCCTAAGATTAGGGACTTGAAGCAAGTTTGTCGATGCACTCCTTGCATTATCCCTTTTGAGCTTTGGCCAATGTAACTTGGCTTCGGTTTTGGCGCACACTTGCACTTTCGTTGTGAAAACTTGCACTACTCCTCCAAATCTTGTGAACTAGAAGTAAATTCGCTTCTACGCGCACTCCTTGCGCTGCCTCTCTTGAGCTTTTTCCTACTCAAGTTCTAAAATTTTAGTCCCTTTACTCCTCAACAGGATTCTTGTGCCTTCTAGATAGATTTTTCTCAATGCACACTTGCAGAGCTTTATAGAGTGTTCAGAAACTTTGTGAGTATCTCCCCTCTAATACTCTTCTCTTTGAACTCGATAAAGAGTTCTTCTGTGCATGCTTTCATCTACTCAATGACCACCTGGAAGAGCTCTACAGATTTCATAGTGACTCTGTCTCTCTGTGCTTCCCCTGCATAGTTTACCCTCCAAGGTATTTATCAACCTTGAGTTTTCCCTTGAGTTATTATCACTCTGGTGATCCCTCCTGGCACATTATTTTCTGACTCCATAGAGTTCAGATGCGCACTCCTTTCGTTGGCTACAAAACCTCCAATGTTCTGTTGTGCACTCCTTGCACAGCCTAAAGAATCCAGAATGATATCTCAACCTCAACACATATAGAAAAATCTATCTTCCTATTGCAGATGAATCCTATCATGCATCTACAACATACATAAACACACACAGATAACATTCATCGAATACACATAAACACATAGAAAGTTCATATGCAGGAAAAACTGCTTTCTTTCTATTAAGATGAATCTCTGATTACAATATGTGTAGGTTGGACTGTAACAGAGTCTCATCTCTCTCAATCTCCCTCAAATAACTATTCTATCTCCTATTTCCTCCTCTGAGGATTTCTAACTAACTTGCAGCGACCTCCTATTCAGTAACAATACTACTCCAGTAGCCTCATTTGGGCATACAATGCATCTACATATACAAGAAGGTTCCTAGGGTTCCCTTTGAATACTTCTATTCTCGAAAGAAGCTAACTACCCCTTGGTTCCATTACATTAAATTCTAGGAGTGAAACTCCCAGATCACTCACGATCATTTTATCCCAAGCGTTTTGATCTTCTTCAGTTTTCAATCAGTTCAAGAAAGATTTGCATGAAATGATAGTGTTGCATATTCCGAAATGATTCAAAGGGGCGCTAAATCACTGAGTTGTATCTCCACGTGTTCTTGTTGATGATGCTCATGCATCATACTCCACTGCTGGGAAAATCATGAGCTCCTGCTCATGGCTCCCTCTGCTATGTTGTTGAGATCCTCCAGGGTCCCAAACTTGAAATTGGAGTTGTCCTCTCGCTCCTCTTCTTTGTTGTATTTGTTTCCCTGCTGCTCCTGCAAATCCTCTTCTATTCCATCCTTCTCTGTTGACTGCTTCTTGTGTTGCTTCCAACATCAATCTCTTAATATCCTCTATTTCTTTTTCTGGCTGGTCCACTGGCTAGTTTTCCTCCCGCAGTATGCTCTGTTGCATCTTCTCTCCATAATTTTCCAACTTAACTTGTTGGATGAGATGCCTTTGCATCTTTACCCTTCTCTCTAGGGCCTCCAGCTCTTCAAACAGATCAACACGATCTATGTTATCTGTTTCTTCCTCCTCTATTGTAGGTTCACATTCTACAGTTATGTCTTGCTCAGCTTCCTGGTTGAAAATTTTGAGCCATTCCTCTGAATGCTCTTCTCTCTCCATCTCTTGGGCACATTGACATGTGTTCTCTTTCTCATTTTTACCAACCTAATTAATCTGATCCTTCATATTATCTTCATCTCATGTCACACTAGCTGGCCACTCTATTGCAGACTCCAGTTCTGCAGTCTCACCACTGAGTTTTTGCTCAACTTCCTCCTCTGACAGATTGACTTCTGTCATCTCCTCTTGTGTTGGTTCAAGTCCAACTTCCTCCAGCTGCTCGCTAGGCTAGTATGCTCCTCCACCTATTTCCAACTTGATCTGTTGGATATGCCTACTCTACATATTTACCCTTCTCTCCGGCTTCCAATTCCTCATACAACTGAAAGAAATGTATGTTGTATGCTTCCTCTTCTATTGCAGGCTCCAGTGCTGCAGTCATCTCTTGTTCAACTCCCAGGCTGAAATTTTTTAGCAATTCTGTTAAATGCTATTCTCCTGAAATCTGCATGATTGTCTCCTGGAAACCATCTTTTGGTTATAGATTTTCCAACCAATGCTCCAACATATTCATCTCTTTCTCCCATTGAGTGAGAAATTCATCTAAATTATCCTCTCTTTTTTTGGGGGCAGACACAAGTGTCTGCTCCTTCTCCCCCTCTTTGACAGTCGTTGTTGGTTTTCTTTCCTCTGTGGTACCTGCATCACAGACACAGTTAGATTTAAAATCATTTGGCCCCATGGCCTCTTTCTTGGATTCTTGTTGCACCACCTCCTCATGTGCAACACTTGTACTAGCCTCTGCTAGACTATTTGGCAGGAATATTTGAATTTCCCCAATGATCAGAATGCATTTTTTATCCTTATCCACCAGCTCTCCTTGTTGATATGAACTCTCAGCTGAGTTCATGAGACTTTCAGATAGTCTCCTCTCTTCTTCCTTTCCCACTTGGCAATTTAGGATTTCTCTTTTGCCTTCGTGGCAGTCTATGATATCTTCAACTGATCTCATCTCATTGCCCACTTGAAAATTTAAATTTCCATCACTACCCTCCTCACACTCTATGACATCCTCAATTGATCTCATCTCATTTCCCCCCTGGCAATACAAAAATTCATCTCTTCCCTCCTGGAAGTTTATGATAACTTTAACTGTTCTCACCTCCTCCTCATCATCGAGGTTCCTCCCAATCTCTAGTTCACATATGTGAATCACTTTCTTTTCAACATGCCTCATTACTTGTTGTTTCCTTCTGGATAACAACTTTTGGACAGGCCACTTCGCTTTCCTCTTCAAAGGCCATTCATATGTCCATTGTACCTTTGTCTCCTGCTGCATCTTCAATGTCAGTTGTTCCATTCTTGATCTTATCTCAATGAGCTCCTTGTCAATTTCTTCTTTACTTTTCTTCTGGCGGTCTCCTCTTCGACCACGCTCATGGCCTTCAGTAGCCATCTTTTCTGTCTTCAGCCCTCTTGGCTATCTACCATTTGTTGCACACCTTGCAACAATATTTACAGAGCATCAGTACTCTGTGTCTCTTCACCTGCTGTCTACAGGTGAACTTCAGCTTCTGATACCATTTGATGTCATCGGATTATCTCTATTCACCTTCTCACCTTTTCCTACAATCTACAGAAAAAATTCATCTCTTGATACTACTTGATGTAGTCAAACTATCTCCTTCATCTCCTTCGCCTGAAATCTATAGACGAAATTTCATCTTTGATACCACTTGATGGTATCAAACTATCTCCTTTATCTCCTTCGCTTGAAATATATAGACTAAATCATGCTCTCATACCACTTGATGCAGACCCCCCTTCTCCCCTCGGGGATGCTCGACCTCTCGGTCTAGGATCGTTCACATCAAGGAGTCAGATCGACTCTTTGGGCCTTTATTAGACCCCAATCAATATACATAGGTCCCCTTTTCTTCAAAGTACGGTTCTATCAAACCCGCAGGCTCTTTCTTGGCCTCTTCGAAGAATTTGAATAGAAAACGCTAGCTCCCCTCGCTGGGTCCTTTCCTTCATATGACCTCAGGCTATGACCTCACGTATGCATGTGCTAGTGGAGCAGCCAAAAGTGGTTTGAGACCACACCTCTTTTCTCCCCGCAATTCACTATCAATCACCACATGTCCCTGTTAAATTTGGTAGCATCGACAGTCACTCTCTAATGAGAGGCCATATGGGCCACCTTGAGGCTATCCAGGGAGATTTGGAGAATCAACCAGTCTTGTGAGGTATTGACAAAAGCCAGGGGGAACATACAACCTCTGTGAGTCAAACCAAAATTCAGGGCGAACGAGATGCTATGTAAGTCTAATGCAAAATTTGGAACGTACAACCTCTGTGAGCATAGACAGTCTAGTGAAAAATTCAGGGGGATTGTACAACCTCTGTGAGCATAGATAGACTAGTGGACAAGTCCGGGGAACATACAACCTCTGTGAGCCTAGTCAAGCCTTGTGAGCCATAAGAAAAATTCAAGGCATCTAGCAAAAGTTAGGTTGAATATAAAATTCATATGAGCTAGAAACAAATGATATTCTTAATATTGCAAATGATATAAATGTATTGATCTAGTGCGTTGGGACATGTAACATTATCCACCATGAAGAGATTTTTGAATTTCCTTGTAAAGAGTCGAGTTCTAACTGAAGTCTCAAGTCTAGTTCTATTTTAGAACTAAAGTGTAATGTTGAGTTGCAACTGAAGTCTTAAGTCTAGTTCTATTTTAGAACTAAAGTGTAATGTTGAGTTGCAACTGAAGTCTTAAGTCTAGTTCTATTTTATAACTAAAGTGTAATGTTGAGTTGTAACTGAAGTCTTAAGTCTAGTTCTATTTTAGAACTAAAGTGTAATGTTGAGTTGCAACTGAAGTCTTAAGTCTAGTTCTTTTTTCGAATTAAAGTGTAATGTTGAGTTGTAACTGAATTCTCAAGTCTACTTCTATTTTCAAACTAGAGTATACCAGTCTCAAGTCTAGTTCTAAGTCCGAAATAAAGTATGAAGCTAAGTTATGATTAAAGCATGCAAACAACTTACTATTTTGAGCCTCTCCTCTTCCCCTCTTCAGCCTATATAAGCAGAGGTCGAACCCTCTCTTCAATATAATTTGATATGGAAGTTAAGGGTGAAGCAATAGAGGTGCATATCAGTGATAAAGAGGCAGCATACCAAAGAAGCATATCAATGTTGTATATCGGCAATAGAGGTTTCATATCAAAGGCATATATCAACAACATATCAGTGTTGTATATTAACAATAGAAGCAACATATCAGAGGTGTATTTCAGCAAGGTCTCTTAGGTATTTGTCAGGTCAGAGTCATCTTGGCAAGCTCTTTAAGAGCAGAACATTCATGGTGGATATTTTTAAGTGATCTTACATTATTAATGCAATAAAGGAATATCGTTTGTTGGGGGTTTTCTCCCTGTACAAGGTTTCCCCAGAGTATATGTGTTGTTGATGTGCTACTTATCTACATATTTATTGCTATTTGGTTATGATTTGGTATAGTTGAAGTGTATTAAGCTGAAATCAAAGTGTTGAAGAAAATATAAGAATTAATCTGCATAAGAAATCAAGCTCATAATTTAACATGGTATCAGAGCTTAGGGTGTGTTAAGTGTGTTGAAGAAGAATTAATTCGCATAAGAAATCAAACTCATAATTTAACATGGTATCAGAGCTTAGGGTGTGTTAAGTGTGTTGAAGTGCAGAAACAGGTACACACAGATCCAAGCTAGCTTGATTAAGTTTCTAGTGTGAGGTCCATGACATCCTCCATTTCAGTCAGGGTCGAGGATAGGCTCGAAGGAGATGCCAACTTCAATGTGTGGAAGCTCCGGATAACAAATATCTTGCAGGAGAATGATCTTGAGCAGTATGTGACCACAGTGGTGGAGAAATCCATGAATAATGTAGGAAGAGTGGCCTTCAGGAAGAGTCAAGAAAAGGCAAAGCGAATCATCTTTGACTCATTCAAAGACCGTATAATTCCTGCAATGACTTCGTTAATGACTGCCAAGGACTATATGGATACCTTGGTGAATTTGTATGAGAAACAGGCTCCAAGTTAGAAAAGGACACTTAAGCACAAGCTTAGGTATTTGAAGATGGAGAAAGGTGAATTAGTGGCATCTTTCTATTCCAGGATAGCCCAGATCAGAGACCAGATTTTGGTCACAAGGGTGATAGTGGACGATGATGATTTAGTGCAGGACATTTTTTACAGTATTCCTTCTCCATGGGAGACATTCTTATCCAGTGTAAGTGGGAGAGAGATTCAGCCCACGTTTGAGAGGTTATGGCATGATTGCCTCCAGGAGGAGAGTCGCACAGCTACCAGGAGTGAGCCAATGAAAGAAGAGCACTCAACTTTAGTATCAATATTCAAGGGAAAGAAGAAAGGCACTTTCCAGAAAGGCTCTCAGAGGAAGCCAAACACCAAAGGTACATTCAAAGGAAAGAATATTAATACATCTAAGATTAAATGCTTTAGTTGTAATAAGTGTTGACATTATGGTAGTTGCGAGAGGTATTTACCTCCACGTGTAAACCTAACGAGAATATAATACTCTGGGAAGCAAGAAGAAACCCTAATGAGTTGGATAATAACCCTAAAATACTTGTCGGCTCAAGAAGATAATTTATATTAGGATATTAGCCTCCAAGAGAAGAAGTCGGTCAAAAGAAAATATATACTAAATAGACAGATACCTAGAATGAGAAGTGGGCCCAGGCAGTTAGACAACACTAGTATAAATATAGGGCGTCAGTCTCTCATTTGACACACTTCTCATAATAGTAGAGTAGCATTTGTGCGCATTGCAGTTGCCCGGTTTTGTGCGCAGGTTTGGAGGAGAGCTACCATTGCAACTAGAAGGTCATGTTTGTCTTGGACTATCTCTTGGCTAGGGTTTGGACTATCTGATCAACTCTTGTTGGTGCGCTATCCTTGGGGAAAGGTGCTATTGACGGGAAAATTTGACCTTCCATTAACTGAGAGAGTGGAACTGGTCTGGGGTTGTCTAATAACCCAAGCCGTTTGGAATGAACCACCCTGACGGGTTTAACGGCTCCATTGGTCATTCTAAGGTTCTAAGAAAACTTAATAAAAAACTAATCTAAACTATCTAATCTAACTAAAACAAATAAAACAAATTAAACTAACTAAAACTAATAAAACAAATTAAACTAACTAAAAACAAACTAATACACTAAACTAATTAAAACAAACTACTAATAAATTAAACTAAAACTACTCTAACTATTCTATATACAACCTACTAATTACTATTACACTAACTCTAATAATTAACTGTCTAATTACTAATTGAATTACGACTTATTCACAAATATACAATACAAACAATTTACATATTTGATTAAAACCTGCAAAACTCATGAATATTCTGCCCTAAGACAGCGAAAGGTATTTCTTTTTTTTTATTTTATGATTTTATGAATAAGAAACAAAACTAACTGAAATTAAACAATCTAATATACTAAACACATATATCTAACTAAACTACAATAAACAAACAAATGACAAACTGACCTGGAAATGCTCCAAATTTGCCCTGTGTATGATGACTTCGAAGCTGGTCGGAGGAAGAAAACTCGCACCAGATGATCTGGAAGCTTCTCGTAAACGATAAGCTGCAATGCTCTTTGAGTTGTTTACAGGACAAACAAGACATAAAAAATCATAACAATTATATGATTTATAAATCTCTGCAATAAGGGAAACCTGTTATGCAAAAACTTATACTTAATAATTCAATTAATGAAGAAGGGAAACCTGTCATTCACAAACTGAATCAAGCAACTGCTATGTTTTTTAAGTACTGGAAGAAATCAGATATGGATTATAGTGATTAAATTATATCATTTGCAGAAGATCAAGATAGCTAAAGTAGTCATTAACCAAATGCAAATTGATACACATGAACATAAAACAAAATATTGATATTATGAAAAGCTAAAGCTGTAGCAGAATATCAAATTCTGTCTCAGTCTGTATTAAAATTCCATATCCTTGTTCTCCCACGAATGAGGATGACCATTATTACAAAAATAATAAGTATATATATGTTTCTCCACAGGGTAAAACCTCCCTGTGGATAGTATCAAACTATTTACAATAATCTGGGAAAATATCCCCAAGATCAACTAAGCTAGGAAACTAAAATGAAATCAAAACATTTCAAATATCCTCTAACTGCTCATCAAATCCACTGTAATTTCGAATTCATCTGTGTGAGGCTGCTCAAATTATGCCAACTTAGAATTCATGATCGTTGTAGCTGATTCCACATTTTTAAACAAGATGGAGCCTGTCGTCCTTTGTTTCTTATCAGAGGCTTGTAGCTTAGCCTTTTGAGTGGTAAGCAGTGCAACCTGGTCCTCCAAAGAGTGAATTCTGGACTGTAGAATTGGAACATCAAGATAATATCTCTCTAACCACGAGCTGCATTGATCACAGGGTGGCACTGTAGGTTTTGACAGAACAGGAGAGGGTTTGGATAAATGACCGGGGGCTTCACAAGGAAACTTAATGCCTGGGTAGTTAGGGTCGTCCTGTAGGCAGGGGGGTAGGTTTGTCACAAAGTAAAATGAGGGTTCGACACACAAACCTTGCGAATAGGGGTATTCGCTAGCCAAGAAATGCTCCACTTCCGAATCAGAGTCCTCACTCAACATGATAGAGTTTGAATCGACAGGAAGTTTTGGCTTATTTATTGCCATTCATGAAATTAAATGGGCATTCCTTTTCCCTTTAGCATTTATAGTGGGTTTCACCTTAGGCTTTTTGCCCATAGGCTTAACAGTCTCAACACCCTTAGTCACAGTGTGGGGTGAGTCGATAGGTGAGTCGGCCAAGGGTTTAGGTAGCAGGATGTTGTAGGGTACTAGGGGTACAACCTTGTTCTCGCTCACCACAGGTTTATCACCCTGTGGAGGGTTCAAATCCTCAAAATCATTTCGAGCAAGGAAATCGCTCCAACATTCTCCATGTAGACTCAGATGACAGGCAATGATAATCTTAACCAGCCCATAATGAAAAAGGCTACTATCAACCTGATTTATTTTGTACTTCTTTGACATTTTAAACAGGCTTCTATGCAAATAATAGGGCATATTGAGATGATAACCCATAAAAACCATAAGCAAACGAAGGTGGTGTAAGAACACAAACCCGTACCGACCTTTGTAGGTGATAAACTATTTGATTATCATCAATAAATCATTCCAACATTGTTTGAGCATAGTTACTGGCAAACCTTTATCACAGGAGGTGATTTTTCGTGACTGGAAGAGCAGCATCCAAGGGACCTCCTCTACTTTACAATTCTTGGACCATCGTTGTCCAGTGGCAGGAAAACCCGTAGCAAGACTGATAAACTGTTCGTCAATTTCCAATTGAATATCGTCGACCTTGGCTCGACAACCATCAAAGGTCATGGAGAATTGTCGAGCTACGCAGAGGTTAAAACCCTCAAATTTTTGTATAAATGGAAGCCACCCATTTTTCTCGAGGTCACTACGGGCACTGTCAAACATCAGCAGGGCCTGGCTCCCATTGGGTTCAGCTCGGACGACTGGGGCCATGGTGCGAGCACATGGTAAGGGTTTGGTTCGAATTTACCAATGCACAGGAGCAGAGTCATTTGGTCTAACAGTAATGAACGATCAAAGGGGGAAAGCATTAATGTGCGCATGCGAGGGTGGTGGAGTTATTCACTTCCATGCATAATACTCATTATCCAAGTACAACCGCCAAGTTCCATAGCTATTCACTTCAAAATAATCGTTCAACCATTAACTTATGCGTACAAACAATCAAATGCAATGCACACACCAATATGCGCCAGCACTATGCCATAGTATTCAAAACATTCGACTTATGGATCGACACCAAAATCATTATGCGCCAATGTATTAATCAAAAGTTTTAAACAATTGTGCCAATCGATATTCATAAAATTGACAAGCCAAGAGCTATAAAAAGATTAACAATAAGGATCACATCATATATATAAAAACAAAAAATAAATCATGACCCCTATGCAATTCAATGACTAGGCAAGTCACAACAAGTATAAATCTATATGCTCAATGCCTCACAAGTTTAATAAAATCAAGTTATGCAATCAATATAAGAATGTCCAAATAGGCATAGTTCAAAAATCCTTTCAGCCACATAATGATAAACCAAAGGTAAGTTCCATAGAAAATATCGATAAAAAGATGACGACATTTCAAATACTGATTGAAATGTGACCTCGAAAGGAGAAGTTTTCACGCTTACAGTCGTGAAAACTTAATGGAGACCAATTTGCAAGTGTCGCAAGAAATGAAAATATTGTCTATTTGAAAAATGCGACGACAATTTGAAGTTCGGAAGACATAGGTGTAGGCAGCTTATAGGACAATAGAAAAAATTGAATTGGCTGCCAACAATGGCGACACATTGGTAGAAGCAGTTATCTCTGTCAAAAGAAATAAATTCAGATTAGGACAACAGAGAAAATTTCAACTCAAAAATAACAACCAGAAAATCGTACTAACATCATCATTAATCATTTTTCCCAGCAGTGTTTTAAAATATGAAAACCAATAACAGTCTTAAGATCAGCAAGTCACGATATTAAAGATAAAATCTTCAATACTATTGGCATAGCCACTACTGCCAGCAGGCGTCCATAGCCTCGACAGGGTTTCCATTTAACCCACTCTGGCATCTGTATCCTGTTAAGAAGTTCCAGATCAGAATAAAGGACATTAAAGAGGTTTCTTATTCTTTTCCAGATTTTCATGTACCCGACATTGCTTCGCTGCCAGCAGGCCTGTTCAGTACCCCAACGAAGTTGTCTTGGTGCCATGCTTGCATTTACCCACTTCCAACAGACCTTTTCAGTATCCCGGTGGGTTTACAAGAACTTCCCATAGCTCCTATCAATAATTTTATTTTGTTTTTCTTTTATAGATATATAGCTGAGCGGGGTGATGCTGAAAATCTCGATATTTTAGTATATATTTTTTTTTTAGACCTCATCAGAATTTTTTAGCATTTCCTTTATTTATCTCCAGAAATGTTTTATTTACAAAAAAACTTCCTGCAACAGGAGACGTCTTTTGAGTCATTCCTTTACGGAAAAGGGACAGCGTAAAAAGATAATAGATGATCATGACAAGCTTTGCTCGGAGATTGAAATCAGTGAACTTCTTTCAAACAAAATTTTTCCAACATAGATATCAATTTCAGAAATATATCATTGATGTTTGTACAAACTTTCAGAAGTTATTTCAGGGAAGAAATTTTCTATCGTCTTTGTCTGAATAGCTCAGTAATGCAGGTAGGTGTATTTCCAAAAGCAAAAACTGGTAAGCATAAGGGAGAAATCAAAACACACCAGCGAAGAAAAAATTGGAAAGCAAAGAAATCCAAACAACAAAAACAAAAAAAAAATATGCACAGGAGGTGCATCTGAAAACCTCATGCAACAATCCCCTGGGAAACTGAAAGAAAGTAGGAAAATCCTGGATGATGGGAAAGCAGTCCTACTCATGGTACCTTAGGTCAGGGTTGATTCAGATTCATTTATCTCTTTACTTTCCATTTAAGATTTTCATGATGATATTGCGTTTTTTTGAAAATAAATGTTCAACTAAGAGTAAAGAGAAAAGGATCAAGGGGACTTCCCTGACAACAGCCGTATTATGGTTCTCGTGGTGTGCCCACTTGCGTTCATGACTGCATTATTAAAAGAGAAATATTGAGAAATAAAACTGAAAGAAAACCTATTCCTAACCTATCCTAACTATTAAACACATCAGGATACTATGTGAAGTCATGTTTCCAATGTAGCCATCAGAGTAACTCTAATCCTACAATGAAAACAAGATCAAGCATTATTAAAAATAATGGTAATATATCAACAAATGATAGAAACATATTACGCTTACCTTCATAATCAACATCTAGAAACAAAGTAAGCATGATATTACCATTTCCTTGGGTATTCTTGTTGTATGAATCCTCCAGCCATTGCGCAATCTTGTCGTGATAAGGGTCATAATGGCATGGGTGAGTATAAGTAGTTTTGAAAAACTTGTAAGGATTATGAGGAAATCAAATAACCATCAGCGAAGACTGAAATGCCCCATCCTCCTTACAATTCTCTAAGTGTTCATTAATTTCTTCACATGTAGGATCTAAAGGAAATACGTCTCGCCTACTTCCAAGATACTTGGGTAAAAAGAAAGCAAGCTCAACTTTGTCTTTATTATGAAATTTTTTCATATATGAATATTCAAGCCATCCTAAGATCCTGTCACAAAAATAAGGATGAAAACCATGACTTTGATGAAACGAATATGTCAATGGAAAGCTCATCATAGGAGGATTCGTGCAATCAATTAGATCATCGATTTGAATGTTTCCTTCGATGCGATTGATCATTTCAAAATGTGAAGCATTAAGATTCGAGCTAAGCAAAGAACGAAAATGAAATGTAGAACGTTTGATGTCCATAAAACATAATGCATTGTCTTTTTCAACAATAAACTGTGTAAAATCATCTCGTAACATGTCCTTTTCCCATGTGAGTGATGAAAGTGAACAAGCATCAAATCCAAGTTTATCAATGTTAGGTTTGGAATTAATTTCACCAAAATTTAGCATATCGAAAGGATATGATTCTGGTGGAAAAGAGTAGGATGTTGTAGGTAAGATGTCAAGTCCACTAGAATCTAGGAATAGATCAGGATATAAAGAATAAAAGGAATCAGAAATAGGCAGATAAAAAGAATCTCTTGAACTATGATACTCAACAATGGTATTCTCAAGACAATTCTCTTCACTTTCTTTAAAACTCTTACTCTGTTTTGGTGACAAATTCCTCAACATAATAAGATCATCTGGATTTTCCTTTTGTGTGACAGATAATTCAAAATTTATGTGACAAGCATCTAGTCTTTCCTGTGAACAAAGTGCATTTTGAGGATGAAGGTTTAAGGTTTCTTCTTCTCTAATCAATTTCATAGGAATATTAGAACATTAAAAACGATTTTCGTCGCTTAAGTGTTCTTCAATGACTGATTTTAAATGTTGATTAGAGCATGAGTTACAAGAATGAGGGTATTCACCTTGAGCCAGAAACGAATCATCTTCCATACTAGTCTTAGACTGAAAATACAATGATTCAAAGGAAAAACCAATTTGGTTGTCAATAAGAGCCTGGTCAATAGATTCTACCTCCATAGCTTGTTCAACATTATCGAAAGAATTTTCCCCTTCTTGCGAAGAAGATTGTTCTTGCAGTTGAGTGATAGGATTTGCAATTGGTTCTTCATTCGTGATTGAACATGACTAAATGGAAGGGATGGAAGCATCATAGAAGAGATTTAATGCCAATGACATGTCATCGAGATTAAATTTATAGAGGATATGATAGACTCTTGTCAAAAAGCCTTCTGAAGATGAATCTCCGTTGATTAGCGAAGTATGAAATTCTTCCCATAATTGATCAAAATCATAAATTTCAAAAGCATTTAGAAACTCATCTACAAATTGAAACCAATAAAAAATGTGACATGCCAGAAAGGATTCAAACCAATGTTTGATCCGACCTCTAAAAGTAAAAGCGAAAAGTCTGCATAAAACTCCTAAATCTGAGATGTCATGTTTGATGCATTTGCACCAAAACTTGTTAAGGTGGTCTTTAGCAGATGTATTGCTTTCACCATCAAAGGTGAGTTTGGACAAGCGAGAGACTGTCTCATTGGGAACATCGGGTAATGAGAAGTTGAAAGCATGTTCCAACACAGTGATTTGGGGAGCCATGGGGGAAATTGAAAACACTTAACATAAAGGCTCCTACAAGGTCGGCTTGTCAGTCGGCCCTCCTTCTAGCACCATTTGTTGATGGAGGAAATTGACCGTTCGTCAACTGAGAGAGTGGAACCGGTACGGGGTTGTCTAATAACCCAAACCGTTTGGAATGAACCACCCTGACGGGTTTAACGGCTCTGTTGGCCGTTCTAAGGTTCTAAGAAAACCTAAGAAAAAACTAATCTAAACTATCTAATCTAACTAAAACAAATTAAACAAATTAAACTAACTAAAACTAATTAAACAAATTAAACTAACTAAAAACAAACTAATACACTAATCTAATTAAAACAAACTACTAATAAATTAAACTAAAACTACTCTAAGTATTCTATATACAAACTACTAATTACTATTACACTAACTCTAATAATTAACTGTCTAATTACTAATTGAATTACGACTTATTCACAAATATACAATATAAACAATTTACAGATTTGGTTAAAACCTGCAAAACTCATGAATATTCTACCCTAAGACAGCGAAAGGTATTTCTTATATTTTATTTTATGATATTATGAATAAGAAAAAAAACTAACTGAAATTAAACAATCTAATATACTAAACACATATATCTAACTAAACTACAATAAACAAACAAATGACAAACTGACTTGGAAACGCTCCAAATTTGCCTTGTGTATGATGACTTTGAAGCTGGTCGGAGGAAGGAAACTCGCACCGGATGATCCAGAAGCTTCTCATAAACGATAGGCTGCAATGCTCTTTGAGTTTTTTACAGGACAAACAAGACATAAAAAATCATAACAATTATATGATTTATAAATCTCTGCAATAAGGGAAACCTGCTATGCAAAAACTTATACTTAATAATTCAATTAATGAAGAAGGGAAACTTGTCATTCACAAACTGAATCAAGCAACTGCTATGTTTTTTAAGTACTAGAAGAAATCAGATATGGATTATAGTGATTAAATTATATCATTTGTAGAAGATCAAGATAGCTAAAGTAGTCATTAACCAAATGCAAATTGATACACATGAACATAAAACAAAATATTGATATTATGAAAAGCTAAAGCTATAGAAGAATATCAAATTCTGTCTCAGTCTGTATTAAAACTCCATATCCTTGTTCTCCCACGAATGAGGATGATCATTATTACAAAAATAATAAGTATATATAAGTTTCTCCGCAGGGTAAAACCTCCCTGTGGATAGTATCAAACTGTTTACAATAATCTCGGAAAATATCCCCAAGATCAACTAAACTAGGAAACTAAAATGAAATCAAAACATTTCAAATATCCTCCAACTGCTCATCAAATCCATTGTAATTTCGAATTCATCTGTGTGAGGCTGCTCAAATTATGCCAACTTAGAATTCACGACCGCTGTAGCTGATTCCACATTTTTAAACAAGATGGAGCTTGTCGTCCTTTGTTTCTTATCAGAGGCTTGTAGCTTAGCCTTTTGACTGGTAAGTAGTGCAACCTGTTCCTCCAAAGAGTGAATTATGGACTGTAGAATTGGAACATCAAGATAATATCTCTCTAACCACGAGCTGCATTGATCACAGGGTGGCACTGCAGGTTTTGACAGAGCAGGAGAGGGTTTGGATAAATGACCGGGGGCTTCACAAGGCAGATTAATACCTGGGTAGTTAGGGTCGTCCTGTAGGTAGGGGGGTAGGTTTGTCACAAAGTCATATGAGGGTTCGGCACACAAACCTTGCGAATAGGGGTATTCGCTAGCCAAGAAACGCTCCACTTCCAAATCGAAGTCCTCACTCAACATGATAGGGTTTGGATTGACAGGAGGTTTTGGCTTATTTCTTTCCATTTGTGAAATTAAACGGGCATTCCTTTTCCCTTTATCATTTACAGTGGGTTTCGCCTTAGGCTTTTTGCCCATAGGCTTAACAGTCTCAACACCCTTAGTCACAGTGTGGGGTGAGTCGATAGGTGAGTCGGCCAAGGGTTTAGGTAGCAGGATGTTGTAGGGTACTGGGGGTATAGCCTTGTCCTCGCTCACCACAGGTTTATCAACCTGTGGAGGGTTCGAATCCTCAAAATCATTCCAAGCAAGGAAATCGCTACAACATTCTCCATGTAGACTCAGATGACAGGCAACAATAATCCTAACCAGCCCATAATAAAAAAGGCTACTATCAGCCTGATTTCTTTTGTACTTCTTTGACATTTTAAACAGGCTTCTATGCAAATAATAGGGCATATTGATCTGATAACCCATAAAAACCATAAGCAAACGAAGGTGGTGTAATAACACAAACCTGTACCGACCTTCGCAGGTGATAAACTGTTTGATTATCATCAATAAATCATGTCAACACTGTTTGAGCATAGTTACTGGCAAACCTTTATCACAGGAGGTGATTTTTTGTGACTGGAAGAGCAGCGTCCAAGGGACCTCCTCTACTTTGCAATTCTTGGACCATCGTTGTCCAGTGGCAGGCAAACCCGTAGCAAGACTGATAAACTATTCATCAATTTCCAATTGAATATCGCCGACCTTGGCTCGATAGCCATCAAAGGTCATGGCAAATTGTCGAGCTACGCAGAGGTTAAAACCCTTGAATTTTTGTATAAATGGAAGCCACCCATTTTCCTCGAGGTCACTATGGGCACTCTCAAACATCAGCAGGGCCTCGTTCCCATTGGGCTCAGCTCGGACGACTGGGGCCATGGTGTGAGCACATGGTAAGGGTTTGGTTCAATTTACCAATGCATAGGAGCAAAGTCATTTGGTCTAACAACAATGAACAATAAAAGGGGGGAAGCATTAATGTGCACATGCGAGGGTGGTGGAGTTATTCACTGCCATGCATAATACTCATTATCCAAGTACAACTGCCAAGTTCCATAGCTATTTACTTCAAAATAATCGTTCAACCATTAACTTATGCGTACAAACAATCAAATGAAATGCACACACCAATACGCGCTAGCACTATGCCATAGTATTCGAAACGTTCAACTTATGGATCGACACCAAAATCATTATGCGCCAATGTATTAATCAAAAGTTTTAAACAATTGTGCCAATCAATATTCATAAAATTGACAAGCCAAGAGCTATAAAAAGATTAACAATAAGGATCACATCATATATATAAAAACAAAAAATAAATCATGACCCCTATGCAATTCAATGAATAGGCAAGTCACAACAAGTATAAATCTATATGCTCAATGCCTCACAAGTTTAATAAAATCAAGTTATGCAATCAATATAAGAATGTCCAAATAGGCATAGTTCGAAAATCCTTTCAGCCACATAACGATAAACCAAAGGTAAGTGCCATAGAAAATATTGATAAAAAGATTATGACATTTCAAATAGTGATCGAAATGTGACTTCGAAAGGAGAAGTTTTCACGCTTACAGTCGTGAAAACTTAATGGAGACCAATTTGCAAGTGTCGCAAGAAATGAAAATATTGTCTATTTGAAAAATGCGACAACAATTTGAAGTTTGGAAGACATAGGTGTAGGCAGCTTATATGACAATAGAAAAAATTGAATTGGCTGCCAACAGGTGCGCTACCCTTTGTTTGGCTATCTAGCCTAGGTTTTGCTTCTGGAGTGATTCTCTATCAAGGTTAAGATGCTCGGAGGGTGGCTTCGGCCTATGGTTGGGTGACAATAATGATATTGTCAATGGTAAAATGAGCACATCCATTATATTCTAACAGGTTATGGGCCGACACCTCCTTCATTCAGTCTAACTGCTGGAAGAAAACATAGCCGTGAGGATAGTAAGCTCGTTGAATAACTACCGCTAGGGTTTCCAGCAGGAGCAGTCACCATAGCACTGCTACTAGGGTTACTAGCAGGTGCAGTTGCAGAAACCCTAATCCTCTCATTGAGGCACCTTAAGTGTAGGGATTGACCTAATCTCTAGATAGATCAGTGCACCTTAGCCTAGCGCATCTCCTGGTACTCTCAGCAAGCCAAGACGTCAAGTTTGATTTTTTGGTCAGATCTAGAGTTGACCAAGTCAAAGAAACCATGACTTACTCCATGAAGTCAGAAAACAAGTTAGATGGAGCTTCTAACTTCAAGGCATGGAAGACAAGGATTGACCTCATCTTTTCCAAGAATAAAGTGCTGGATATCATGAAAGCAAAGATTGTGAAACCAGAGTTTGAAGAAGGAAAAGAGAAGGAACCACAGAATGTTGCAGTTATGGAGAAGTTCAAAGATGGTGACATCAATGCTATGAGTATCACAGTGGAATCTATAAAATACCACTTGATACCCTACATCTCCCATCTTGACTCATCAAAGAAGATGTACGATGCCCTAACAAATCTCTTCTCAGTCAGAAACATTGGACAAATAATGAGTCTAAAGAATGAGCTCTGTGACATGAAGATGAATGATGATGAAAACATAACATCATACTTTGTGAGAATCTCTCAGTTAAGAGATCAACTACAAGCTATTGAAGAGATCATTTCAGAGAAGGAATTGGTAAACATAGTACTCAATGGTCTTCCCAAGACGTGGGATGCATTTTCCACAAGCATGAACACAAGGAAGGAGTATCCAACATTTGAAGAACTTTGGACTTGCTATGCTCAAGAAGAATCAAGGATCAGTGCAAAAGAGAAACCCCAAAAGAAGTACGATGATCAAGCCTTCACAACAAGATTCAAGAATTTCAGGAACAAAAGGAAGTTTGGTTCAAGGAGGAAGACAAATCAAGAGAAAGATATTTCAGAAATACAATGCTTCAACTGTCGAAAGTATGGTCACTACAAGAATCATTGTCACGAGCTAAAGAAAAGGAAGGAGAAACACAAAGCATCAGTTGCCGAAGAAAAGGAACCTATAAAGAAGACTAAGAAGGATCAAAGAGACTTCTTCCTCTGAAGGTAACAATACTCTTCTTAGTTCTTGTACATATATTGTTTGCATACTCTATGTACATATCTTGTATATCTATCTCCTAGAAGATAATATGTTCCAAGAAAAACTATGCCTATGGAAGAACAACAAAGATAAGGATTGAAAGGATGAAATACATCAAACAAATCATGTGGAAGCTATTACAAGATAAGTTGAAATTAGAATCAATCATGAAGAAACTTAGAAGAAGCAAAGACAGAAAGAAGTCAACAATCAAGAGGAAATTGGAGAAAGACTTATGACGTTTTGCAGAAGACAATAAGATGGAAGCGTGGACTCTGTTAGATGGAGGGAGCCGATTATATATTGTAGAAGACAATAAGGATGCAGACGAAAGCATGGACTCTGTTAGATGGATGGAGCCTATTATATGCACTCATACATGAAGTAAGTATTAGGAGGGAGCTAATCCTATGATCCATTGAATATGATGAAGTATATATCCACGGTAGCAGCAATGAAAAAAAGTACATGTGCAGTTCAATGTAGAAGAAGTATTCTTCGAAGAGAATCCTTAAAGTATCCCTAGTTGTCCATCCACATCCGTGATCCTATGATAAAATAAATAAGTGGAATCTTTAGGGCATGGAATCTATAAGAAACTCCATGGACCCAAGAGATAAAGAAAAACATTAGGAAGAACATGAAGATTCCAAGAAAGAAAGAGAAGCCAAAACAACCAGTCATTGTATTAAGAACCACAAGATTACCAGCCTAATATGAACTCAATAAAAGCAATCAAGCAAAGGAACTGAAAGTCGTGATGAAGAACAATGTATGGAAGACTTATGAATGAAAGCATTGTGAGATATAGAACTAGAGGTTCTCCCATATGGAGGGAGAATATTATGATGATTACTTGTTCCAGTAAACCAGACATATCACTACATAAGTCATTATATCATCCACAACATCCATGAGTTGGAGTTCTACATCAGATAAATGCAAAGACTAATTGAACAAAGAGTGTATGAAGAGAAACCTCAATACTTTGAAGCATACCAGAAAGAGACCCTTGTATGCAGATGGAAAAAGATAACTCGATGGAGAACCTCCAGTGCACAACGGAAGCGTTGTGAAGATTTTCTATAACAAAGATATTCTATTAAGATGATTACTCAGTAGATCAGATCTCATGATGACAGAAGAAGTGCCACATGGATATGTTCCAGTTTTCTAACAATGATATACTCTATTGATCAGAGCTACATGAAGCCTTCAGAGAAAACCAATGTTCCAGACCGAAGTACATTTGAAATCAAGCATTACATTATCCGTGATAAAGTCCAGAAAGGAGAAAGTGGTTCTCCAATACATATCTCCATAGATGAGCAGATAAGAAGACATTTTGGTAAAGCTCTTATCCAAGATGAAAGAGTTTGCATACTCAATTTGGAGCTCGTGGAGACGACTTCCTTATTGAAAAAGGAAGATATGACTCCCATGTTGGGAGGGAGCACTAATATGTATTGATTCATAGACAACCATTTTTCAGTTCAAAAAATGGTCCAGGATGAGTAGTTTCCTTTCCAGTTCGGAAAGTGGATTGAGATTTCTAACAGACAGACATTTTCTAGTTCGTAGAATGGTCTAGATTGTTGATGTACCATAGACAACGAATTCCCATTGTGGTTAACATGGGGAGTGGTCTAGGGCAGTCTCTCTTCTTGAGGGTTACTCAAGAAGACTAGCCCGCCTCGCTGAACAACGATTTCTCATTGTGGTTAACATGAGGAATGGTCTGTTTTGGAGGTTGGTACAAGACAGTCTTTTCCTCTTGTGGTTAATAGGGGAAACAGTCTAGATAGTCATTCCTTAGGGCGGATTCATTCTCTCCAGGTTGCACTTTGTTTAGTACCAAAGGAATGGCCCAGGGTGGGGAATGGTCCAGGCTCAACAATCAGGGATAGGCATTCCTTAGGGCAGATTCATTCTCTCCAGGTTACACTTTGTTTAGTGTTGGATGAATGGCCCAAGGTGAGGAATGGTCGAGGCTCAAAAATCAGGACAGTTATTCTTCCTTTCTTGAGAAGAATAGTCCATATAGCTCATCATTGATGTCTTACTTTTTGAGGACAGATGCTCTTCCAGGATCTCACAGATGGGAGTGGAAGAATGGCCTAGAAGATTCAATTTATATCATAACATTGTTTCTGTGCAGGTTGATATCATATGATTGTTATGAAGATTGTATGACAGTAGATGTATACTACTATGGTGGATGTGTTCCACTGTTTGATCAAGTACTTGTGTGTTACTTGGTGTGGTAGTGTACCACTGGATTGTAGTTATGTACTACTATGGACATACAAAATTGTGTTCTATTTTGTTCTGATTTCTTTGAAGACTATTAGTAGTATTGAAAATGATTATCAGCTATATGGATGATCAAAGGATAGAGATTTTCCAGACAGAAAATGGTTTAGAACATTTACTCTTCTAGATTAGAAGAATGGCTCTTGTGTCACTCTGTGGAGTGAGCATCATGTATGATTACTCAGATAGAGTATGGTTTCAATAAATGATGTAGCTGATGACATTGATGATGATGATGTTGCTCATGATCTAGTCATGATCTAGTCTATACAACTATGTTGATGCTACCGGGTGAATGGTATGTTTTGTGCTCAAGACCATTACCTGAAATACCTCCCTAGCTAGGAGGGAGTGTTGACATTATGGTAGCTACGGGAGGTATTTACCTCCACGTGTAAACCTAATGAGAATAGAATACTCTGGGACGCAAGAAGAAACCCTAATGAGTTGGCTAATAACCATGGAAGATTTGTCGGCTCAAGAAGATAATTTATATTAGGTTATTAGCCTCCAAGAGAAGAAGTCGGCCAGAAGAAAATATATATTGAACAGACAAATACCCAGAATGAGAAGTCAGCCCAGGCAGTTAGCCAGAACTACTATAAATACAGGGCACCAATCTCTCATTTGACACACTTCTCAGAATAGAAGAGCAACACTTGTGCGTACTGCAGTTGCCCAGTTTTGTGTGCAGGTTTGGAGGAGAGCTGCCATTGCAGTTGCTACAGCTAGCAGGTCATGTTTGGCTTGGACTATCTCTTGGCTAGGGTTTGGACTATCTGATTAGCTCTTGTTGGTGCGCTATCCTTGGGGAAAGGTGCGCTACCCTTTGTTTGGCTATCTAGCCTAGGGTTTTCTTCCAGAGTGATTCTCTGTCAAGGTTAAGGTGCTCGGAGGGTGGATTCAGCCTATGGTTGGGTGACAATAGTGATATTGTCAATGGTAAAATGAGAACATCCATTATATTATAACAATAAGTTGGGTCATTTTGCTAAAGATTGTTGGTTTAGAAAGAAATATCCTAGGAAAGGGAAACATCATGCCTCAACTAATGAGGATGATGAATCCAAAATAAATCAGAAAATTCCTTCTAATGAGAAAGAAAATAGAAAAGAATATTACTTGTTTTTTGCCTTATCTAGTTCAGTCTTCACGGGGCCGAAAACTTGGTTAGTAGACAGTGGTGCATCAAAGCACATGACAGGGTACAAGGAGATCCTCTCATATTTCGAGACAAAATCTTTTGCACAGCAGGCTCTATCTCCTTCAGATTGGAACCTGAGGCTAGACTTCATGTTGATGAAGTATTATATGTTCTAGGGCTCAAGAAGAATCTACTATCAGTTGCAACCCTTGAGGACAAGGGATATTGGGTGATCTTCAAGGACATGAAGGCACTACTATGGGTTAAAGGTAGCCACTTAAGTACAATAGAACCCATTGGAACTCGCAATGGAGGACTGTACATTGTGTCAGGACAGTCAGTTCAAGCATTGGCTTATGATGCCACTAGCTCCAGTGAGTTATGGCACAGAAGACTTGGACATCTTCATTACAAAGCTCTTCTAGATATATAGAACATGGTATGTGGTATGCGCTCTATTTCTCTTAGTAAAAATGAAATTTGTAAGGGATGCATGCTAGGTAAAAATATAAAGAAAGCATAACCTAGTAGTGACAACAGAGCTCAGGGCATCTTAGATCTGGTTCATTCTGATGTATGTGGTCCCATGTCATCTCCCTCACTCAATGGTTGTTTGTATTATGTAATTTTTATTGATGATTACTCAAGAAAATGTTGGATATATTTCCTTAAAGCTAAAAATGACACATTTGATAAATTCAAAGAGTATAAAGCCTTTATTGAAAAGCAGACAGGGAAACACATACGAATCCTTAGAATAGACAATGGAGGAGAGTTTGAATCTCTCTAGTTTGAGTATTTCTACAAGTCAGTAGGAATCAAGAGACAGTTGACAATGCCATATAACCCTCATCAAAATGGAGTTGCTGAGAGGAAAAATAGGACAATTTGTGAGGCAGCAAAAGCAATGATGTTTGACCATGATATGCCAAATTCATTATGGGCAGAAGCTACCTCCACTGCCATGTATATTCAGAACAGGTGTCCACATTTTATCTTGAAGGAAAAGACTCCTGAAGAGGTCTTCTCAGGGATCAAACCTAAAGTAGAGCATCTAAGGATATTTGGGTGTCCTGTGTATATTCATGTCCCTAAGGAAAAGAGGACAAAGATGGAACCCTCGGGAAAGAAAGGGGTTTTTGTGGGGTACAATGAGAACTCCAAGGCTTACAGGATTTATGTACTAGGTCAGAGGAAAATAGAGGTAAACGAATATGTGACCTTCCATGAGGAAGCTACATTTAAGAACTCGAGAGAGCTTCAACAGGAATCAGAAGCAGTTCAACCAACTTCACCCTCTTCTAAAAATGAAGAGTCAGATGATCAGAGGGAGGAACCTCGTGAAAGGCCAAGTAATGTGCCCCTAGAACCTGCTGAAGTGTTAGAAAGAACTCTTGAATAACCTCCAGCCAAAAGGAAGCCAGGGTGGCTTAACGAAATAGTGGAGGAAGTAGAAAGGATAGTTGCTCCCAAAGGAACTTTCAGGGAAAGGACTAGACCTCATAGGTTTGGAGGTTATGTTGCATTGATGAGTAGCATCAGTGATGCGAAACCTTCTTCATTTGAAGAAGAAGATAAATTACAAGTATGGAAGGATGCCATGCTTAAGGAATACAGGTCTATTATAAAGAACAATGTTTGGGACATTGTGTCGAGGCCAAAAGACAAATCAATGGTTTCTTCCAAATGGATCTATAAGATCAAACATGAAGCTAATGGAAGTGTGGAAAAATTCAAAGCAATATTTGTAGCCAGAGGCTTCACTCAGAAAGAAGGAATCAACTATGAAGAGACTTTTCCCCCTATAGTCAGGTATACCTCCATTCGAACTATTATTGCTTTAGCTTCCGTTCTTGGTTGGAAGCTACATCAGATGGATGTAAAAACAACATTCTTGAATGGAAAGATTGAACAGGAGGTCTTTATGGAACAACCAGATGGTTTTGTACTGCATAACAAAGAAACTCATGTATGCAAGCTAAGGAAGGCCTTGTATGGTCTTAAGCAAGCTCCCAGAGTTTGGTATGACAGGATTGATGGATTTCTTAAAAGCCTGGGCTTTCATAAAAATGATGTTGATGAAAATCCGTACTTCAAGGTAAGAGGTAACCAAACTATTATACTAATCCTGTATGTTGATGATCTCTTTCTAACAGGAGATGAAGGGCTAATAGCCTGGTGTAAGAGGGAGCTAACCTCAGAATTCGAGATGAAAATACTTAGGCTTGATGCATTACTTCCTAGGATTGGAAGTGTGGCAAAGACAGGGCGGGATATTTCTGGCACAAGGAAAATACATAGTGGATGTACTAAAGAGGTTTGGTATGATGGATTGTAAATCCATGTCTACTCTGATGGTTACCAACCTGAGGAAGCTGCATGATTCTGATACAGGTTCATATTTGGTGGATCCCACCATGTATAGGCAGTTGATTGGATCATTGATGTACATGATCCACACTAGGCCAGATATATGCTATGCAGTGATTGCAATGAGTCAGTTCATGACTGAACCGAGACAGAGACACTAGGTGGCAGCAAAGCACATCTTGAGATATCTTAGAGGGACCATTACTTATGGTCTGAGATATACATCCAGTGGTGGTTTATTTCTGCATGGGTATGCAAATGTTGACTGGGTAGGAAGCCCAGTGGATCGGAAGAGTACTTCCAGATACTGCTTCAGTTTAGGATCCGCTATGATCTCTTGGTCAAGCTGGAAGTAGGGATCCATTGCACAAAGTACAATGGAGGCTGAGTACTTTGTAACAAGTGATGCTTGCAAGGAAGCAGTATGGCTCAGAAAATTGGTTTCTGGGTTGTTTGGTGACAAGCTCGAGACGACAGTGATTTACTGTGATAATAAAAATTGCATAAAATTGACAGAGAACCCGGTATTTCACGATAGGTCAAAACATATTGAAATGAGGTATCACTGCATCCAAGACTTGGTCCAGAGAAAAACTGTAAAGTTACAGTACATAGCCACGAGCGAGCAGGTAGTTGATATCATGACCAAGCCTCTGACCTCGAGACAGTTTTTGTAGCTGAGAGGCAAGCTTGGTGTGGCTAAGAATGAGTCCTTTGCTGAGAGGGAGTGTTCAATTTGGAAACATCGATGGTCATTCTCCAATGAGAGGCCATATGGGCCACCCTAAGGCTAGCCAGGGAGATTTGGAGAATCAACTAGTCTTGTGAGGTATTGACAAAAGCCAGGGGAAACGTACAACCTCTGTGAGTCAAAGCAAAAGTCAAGACGAATAAGATCCTATGTAAGTCTAATGCAAAATTCAGGGGGAACATACAACCTCTGTGAGCATAGATAGTCTAGTGAAAAATTCAGGGGGAACGTACGACCTCTGTGAGCATAGATAGACTAGTGAAAAAGTCAGGGGGAACGTACAACCTCTGTGAACCTAGTCAAGCCTTGTGAGCCATGAGAAAAAGTAAAGGCATCTAGAAAACGTTAGGTTGAATATAAAATTCCTATGAGCTAGAAACAAACGATATTCCTAATATTGCAAATGATATAAATGTATTGATCTAGTGCGTTGGCATGTGTAACATTATCCACCATGAAGAGTATTTTGAATTTCCTTGTAAAGAGTCGAGTTGTAACTGAAGTCTCGAGTCTAGTTCTATTTTAGAACTAAAGTGTAATGTTGAGTTGCAACTGAAGTCTTAAGTCTAGTTCTATTTTAGAACTAAAGTGTAATGTTGAGTTGCAACTGAAGTCTTAAGTCTAGTTCTATTTTAGAACTAAAGTGTAATGTTGAGTTGNTGAAGTCTTAAGTCTAGTTCTATTTTAGAACTAAAGTGTAATGCTGAGTTGCAACTGAAGTCTTAAGTCCAGTTCTATTTTAGAACTAAAGTGTAATGTTGAGTTGTAACTGAAGTCTTAAGTCTAGTTCTATTTTAGAACTAAAGTGTAATGTTGAGTTGCAACTGAAGTCTTAAATCTAGCTCTATTTACGAACTAAAGTGTAATGTTGAGTTGTAACTGAATTCTCAAGTCTAGTTCTATTTTCGAACTAGAGTATACCAGTCTCAAGTCTAGTTCTAAGTTCAAATTAAAGTATGAATCTGAGTTATAATTAAAGCATGCAAACAGGTTACTATTTCGAGCCCCTCCTCTTCCCCTCTTCAGCCTATATAAGTAGAGGTTGAACCCTCTCTTCAATACAGTTTGATATGCAGGTCAAGGGTGAAGCAATAGAAGCACATATTAGTGATAAAGAGGCAGCATACCAAAGAAGCATATCAGTGTTGCATATCAACAATAGAGGTTGCATATCAGAGGCATATATCAACAGCATATCAGTGTTGTATATCAACAATAGAAGCAACATATCAGAGGTGTATTTCAGCAAGGTCTCTTAGGTCTTTGTCAGGTCAAAGTCATCTTGGCAAGCTCTTTAAGAGCAGAACATTCATGGTGGATATTTGTAAGTGATCTTACATTATTAATGCAATAAAGGAATATCGTTTGTTGGGGTTTTTCTCCCTATACAGGGTTTCCCTAGGGTATATGTGTTGTTGATGTGCATGCTTACTTATCTATATAGTTATTGCTATTCGGTTATGATTTGGTATTGTTGAAGTGTATTAAGCTGGAATCAAAGTGTTAAAGAAAATATAAGAATTAATCCGCATAAGAAATCAATCTCATAATTTAAAAGTCCCTTTGGCAATATTGTGGTTTCAATTGCGGCCTACTCTAAGAATTTTAAAGTCTGAGCACCTTATGGCCCTGCAATTAAGCGTGAATATTGATCTTCAATCTCAAGCAATGTCTCTTGATCAACGACTATAGTCTGTCCTCTATCTACCTTGGTCAACTGTCAGCCAACGACCCTTTTCCTCCTTCCACACGCACCCCCATATCTCACGATCTATCGACGCGTGCCCTCCTCTCAAATCGACGGCTACGATTGATTTCACCCTTCAGGATTCAGTAGTTTCAACTCTCAACTCTCTCTTCCTCCATGGTACTTCCACCCAAGACAATCTGTCGACACATGTCACTCACATATCAACGGCTGTGGTTCACTTCTGCTCTTCAGGCTTTGGGAGTTTCAACTCTCAGACTTCGCTTTCTCCCGGGACGCTTTCACCCGAAGACAATGAATTTCTGCCATGTGTCCCTATGGATCTTACGGTCCAGATTCACCTCGACTCTTCAAGATGATTTCATTCAAATTTCATAGATATTTGTCGTGTGTCCCTCTGAGTCCGACGACTATGATTTACTTTAGGTCTTTACACGAAGTCCACGGATTTCTTACGCATTTCCTTATGAATCACACGACTATGATTGATTTATCCTTTCGGGCTTCAGGAGTTTCAAATCTCAACTCTTACTCCCTCCACAAGACTTCCACCCGAAGTTGATGATTGTTTGACACGTAACCCCCTGGCGATCAACGACCAGGATCCACTCTTCATAGATTTCGCTCTCTCCTGATCTACAAACTTCTGAAGTTGTATATCTTGCACCACCTGTCCCTCTAGATGATGGATGGTTCCTAATCACTTCGGGAATTCGTCAAGTCCGCTCTCCTATGCACACAAAGGACTTAAGGCTTGTGCACTTTACTTGGATCTGATGGATGTCTATCCCTTGTGCTCAGATCTAATGGCTGGGATATGTTCTCCTCCTACCGCGTTCCTTCTTCGTCCCGGACCCTGATCTAACGGTCTAAGTCTCTTCCTGTGCCAGATCTAACGGTTGATGTCGCTCCTCCTCATGAGATTCCTTGTTCTCCTGGACTTGGGAAAATTTGTAAGTGTTCAAAGGTTGCAGCCTTTGATTCTTCTATGAGCCCGACTACTTGGGTCTCGATTTCTCTCTTCCTCTTGAGCTTTAGGACTTGAAGCAAGTCCGTCGACACGCTCCTTGCACTATCCCTTCTAAGATTTGGCCAATGTAACTTGGCTTTGGTTCTGGCGCACACTTGCGCTTTCATTGTGCAAACTTTCACTACTCCTCCAAAGCTTGTGAACTTGAAGTAAATTCGCTTCTTCATGCACTCCTTGCACTACCTCTCTTGAGATTTTGCCTGCTCAAGTTCTAAGATTTTAGTCCCTTTACTCCTCAAATGGATTCTTGTGCCTTCTCGACAACCTTTTCTCAATGCACACTTCCACATCTTTACAGAGTGTTCAACAACTCTGTGAGTATCTCCCCTCTAATACTCTTCTCTTTGAACTCGATAGAGATTTCTTCTGTGCACAATTGCATCTACTCAATGCCCACCTGGTCGATCTCTACAGAGTTCTTAGTGACTCTGTCTCTCTGTGCTTCGTCTGCACAATTTACCCTCCAAGGTATTCAACAACCTTGATTTTTCCCTTGAGTTTTGATCACTCTGGTGCGCCCTCTTGGCACATTCTTTTCTTACTCCGCAGAGTTCAAATGCACACTCCTTTCGCTGGCTACAGAACCTCCAATGTTCTGTTGTTCACTCCTTGCACAGCCTAAATAATCCAAAATGATGTCTCAACCTCAACAAAGATAGATAAATCTATCTTCCTAATACAAATGAAACCTATCATGCATCTACAACATACATAAACACACACAAATAACATTCATTGGATACACATAAACACACAAAAAGTTCATATGCAGGAAAAACTGCTTTATTTATATTAAGATGAATGTCTGATTACAATACATACAGGATGGACTGTAACAGAGTCTCATCTCTCTCAAGCTCCCTCAAAGAACTATTCTATCTCATATTTCCTCCTCTGAGCATTTCTAACTAACTTGCAGCGACCTCCTATTCAGTAACAATACTCCTCCCGCAGCCTCATTTGGGCATACAATGCATCTACATATACAAGAAGTTTCCTAGGGTTCCCTCCGGCTACTTCTATTCTCGAAAGAAGCTAACTACCCCTTAGTTCCATTACATTAAAGTCTAGGAGTGAAACTCCCAGATCACTCGCGATCATTTTCTCCCAAGTGTTACACGTCAAAATTGTTCAGATGGATAAGTGTCGCATTGTCCCTATCAACTATCATAAGTGTTGCATCTTCCCTATCAACTTTCGCAAGTGTCGCAAGTTGATCACTGGTGTCGCAAACGAATTTCAAACATGATATCGTGATAATGACACTAAGGAAGCACTTATGGCACATCACATGACTCATTTGAAGGAAGAGAACTGGTTCACTGGGATCAAAAGAATCTTGACACCTAAAAGGAGCCCTGAAACTGAGGTTTGGAGAGGGAACGCTCCCCTAATGCAGCTGCAGAAGCACTGGCGCTCCCCTATAATGTCTTAGGGAGTGTTATAATGCTCCCTAGACCCTTTTGGAGGAGCGTTGCTCATATTAAGAGCGTTGGCGCTTCCCTAAGGCCTGCCAAGGAGCACTACAATGCTCTGAGAACCCTTCTGAAGGAGCGCTTCCTAATCTGGGTCAGTTGTTAGCCCGTTGAGAAGAATAAGGGAAGGAACATTCGAGATTAGGAAGCTGTTGTGCTCGAATTCTTGTTCTCATCAACAAATCCCTGATCTATGGAGAAGGTTCCCAACTGGTTCTAAACATAACTCAAGCCCAACCTATATAAGCAGGCTCTATGATGGTGGAAAGGGGGAAGAATTGAATATGTGAAACCTATGATCTTGGAGGAAACTTACAGTCAGCCA
>JASDQU010103411.1:69364-83665 GCA_032191745.1 Picea mariana | reverse complement strand
AGGGAGGTTGGTCCTTAATATGGTTTCTAGGGATCCCTCATTTCCCATTATTAGGTATAGGGTGTTCTGTATCTTCTCCGTAAGTTGTTCATCCCCTAGGATATCAAAGAACAATTGAAACCATAGATTTATTACACTTTGATATTGCTTAGGGTGTCTCCTTGTAATTGCCTAATTTCTAGGTGTCGGTGATGAGGTAGGGAATTGCATAAGGTTAGGTTGATAAGTGGATTTAGGGGGATTATCCGTTACTTCTAAAGTGGGAATTATCTTAAATATTTCTATTTAATTTTTAAAAAAACAGCTTTTGTTTCACTGGGTCATACCTGTCATCTTTGGGAACAACTTTCTAAATATTACGTTGATTGTCTGCATCCACCCAATTTTTATCTCCTCCATGAGAAATGATGTTAATATTAGGTAGTTCTCCCTCAATTCCCCTTTTTAATTTTGATATTATTATATTATCTCCTTGTTGACGGGCTCGATCCTCCCATTTCACGATTAGCTCCGGGCAGTATTCAGTTGCATGCCCATTATTCTTGCAGTGAGAGCACCATCGCCATCTTGGGTGAGGGCGGTCTCTGGCCAGGTGACCTTGTTCATTAAAATTGTAACATTGGATTGGCCCTCTACCTCCATTTATCCCTCCAATGAATCCACCCCGACCCCCACCTTCCTAGCCTCTTCAAGGTGCTTGGGGGGTTTCATTTATTCTAAATGGTGTCTCATATAATCTGTCAGCAAGTGCATTGTTAAACATTATTTTCATCATCCCTATGACCGTTAATGATGTAAACCTATATGTTGCCTTCAGAGGGGTCAGTAGCCTGAATTCCTAAAGAAAGAAGGGAGAAAAACTTTTCATGAGAGAAGAAGTTGTGTTTTCCTCTGTAAAACCCTATTTTGGAGGATTTCCGCAGGCTCTTATCTATGCAGGGTGCGGAAATGCCTGATTTATGCACCTTTCTCTATAGCTAGGGTGCAAAGTTTTTGCAGGATGCACTATAGCTAGGGTTTGGTGGCCTTCGTACATGGGAAAAATCAGCATCTTCTCGATGCTTCTAGAAGGAGAAGCTTCTATGGTGAGGTGGCTTCTGAATGGTTTGGATCTTACTTGCTTTCATGATTTAGTGGGATCATCCTAACATCCTCACCTTATCCTCTTCATCTTATAAAAAGAGAGGAACTCTCATGGAGAAAGTTAGTTGGATTTGGCTTGGAATTATTAGCTTGGTTAGAGTGGCTTTGATCTTTTCTTTTGTCAAGATAGATGTTAGATCTATAGTCTCAGAACTCTTGGATCAAAAGTGTGTGGGAAGCAAGGAACTGTTGGAAGGAACCTTACAACATCAAGGCATCTAGTTGTATCTTTCTTCCACACTATATAATACAGTGGCATGTTTATTTCCCATAAAATCATTAGCATTTTATTACATGACTCCTTGATCACATGTTTAGGTTTTTATTGAGTCTACTATTGTTGCTTTCACTTTGGTTGGTTTGTGTCATTGCAGATCTGATTTCACAAGAGAACCGGAGTGAAGCAGGGACAAAAGAGATACAAGGAAGTGATATATTAAGGTATGTCATCCATTCCTTCTTTGGTAGTAAATTCAATGATTGTAACTTAGGGAAAGTGCCATGTCCTGTCGTGTTTTGTTCTAGATCTAGGTGGATCTAGGGAGATTAGTTTATGTCCACATTTACCGATTTATCCTATAACAAAATTGGTGAATTCATTGGGGACAGATTGTTTTCCTAGTTTGTCTTTCTTTCTTGTTTTGATTGCCTGGTTTCTGTTTTCTGAGTCACTAGGAGATCCAACTTGACTCTCTGACTGTTGAACTTCACTGGAAAACCTTCTTAATTTTTAAATTTTTTTAATTTTTGTTTGATTTCCGCACCCTACTTTGAGGGACAATGCGATGATTTAGGATATCTGCACCTTATCTATTTAGACCAGTTCGAAAACTCTGCACCCTACCCATATCTGGCCTACGAAAATTAGGTGTTAGTCTACAACCTGCGGAAATTGTGAAAATTTTGATTTTTGATGGTTTTTTCCTTACCCAGACCTTGGATTTGGTTTTGGGGTGAATTTTTGGGTTTGATTATGATCTGTTTACAGTCTTATTGATAGCTTTGACACTTCTTTTAGCTATATTTGCTTCGTTTTTTTTTGAAAGATTTGGTCTCTTGATTTGAGTGTCTTTCAGTTACAAATCATTGTTTTTCTTTAGAATTGATTAGTGAAAGAATACTTCTTTTTCTGAATAAATCGTGTTAAAAGAGAAACTTAGTTTGGGTTTTGTTTTCTGAAGTGATTTTCTATTAGTTTTAGTGTCTCTTTGAAACACAAAATTTTAATTTCTTTCCTTGTATTAGATTGGGGGCTTCCTTGCATTTGAAGTAGCGAAATTGCATGATTCTTGGCATTTTTTGGTCTTAAATTCTGAAAATGTTTCCCCCTCATGTCCGGGGGGGGCATGAATCGTGTATTGGTGTACAGTCTATTTTTCTCATTTCTTGAAGATATTGATATTGATGAGTTTAATTAAATTTTGGGACATTGTGCATCTGGGAATGATAAATGTTTTCTCCTTCTCGTAGCATAGCTTTCATCCAAATGAAAAGATTGCATCTTCATCTCTTTGCATAACTTTTGAGTCGGTCAAAACACCATATTGTCCACGCCATTTTCCTCTTGAGTAACAACAACCTTAAAAATAAATCTCTTAGAAAAGATTGTCGAGCGATCTTGTTCTTTTCACGCTCGTTAAAGTATTAGAAATCACGTCTGTTGAGCGATAGTTTATCTCTTTTTCAGTTCCATCAGACTACTTTACGAAAAAGGAACTGAGAGAGTTCTCTTTTAGTGTTTTTCATACTCTCTAAACATGAAAAACCTCTGAGAATAAGCGACCAAGCTTAGTCTTTGTTCTTTCTCATGCTTGTAAATTAATGAGAATGTAATCGAGTATACTTTTATCAATTTTTTGGACTTGTAAAGGTTATACGAAAAAGGAACCCCCTAGAGTTCCCTTTAAGCTATTTTCAAACTCTCTAAACATGAAAAGATTTCCAAGCGATCTTGTTCTTTTCACGCTCGTTAAAGTATTAGAAAGCGCATCTATTGAGTGCTATTTTATCTCTTTTTCGGTCTCATCAGACTACTTTACAAAAAAGGAAATGAGAGAGTTCTCTTTAAGTGTTTTTCAGACTCTCTAAACATGAAAAACCCATGAGTTTTCTTTCTTTGGACTCATTAAAAAAACATCAAAAGGCCCATATGGGATCAAGCCACTCCTTCCTAGGGTTCGTTAAACATACTCCGAGGGACTCATCTGAAGGATGAGCATACATTACAATCATATGTTATCCTCCCCAAGCTTGCGTAAAATAAAGAGGTACTCACCAGAAATGGTGGGGGAAAAATTGGGAAAAAAATGTGTCTAAACCTGTATTCTATGGAAGAGTCACTTTTGAACATGACACCCTTTCACTCACCTAGTGTCTAGGTTGGAAAATCCACTTGTCTCTTGATTATACTCCTTTATAAGATTGCAAATTGGTCTGTGATCCCTATGTTGGCACAGGGGTAGACCCAGGGTTTGATGCTCAAGAGCGCACCAACAAAACCCTAACTATCGGCCCTTTCGGCAACACCTGTGAAGCAGATGAAGTCTCACCTGAGGTAGAGGTAGGGGTGGTTGTAGGACTTAGATGTCTGCAACCTTAGCTGGGACATTGATCTGTGATTATATCTTTAACAGGGCACTTAGCATAGATCCTTCATCAATATTTAACCTGTTTGGTACTTCATAGACAGCATAGAGCATCACAGTGAATACTTATACTAAATATGATTTAGTACTTAGCCACATGAATATAGGTTAGATTCAACAGATCAAGAAATAAGAATCTTATATATCAAATCTAACGTTCATTCATATATCGTCAACATAGAGAATAACTAGATCCACTTAATCACATCAAGCACTTAGCCAAGAAATAGATAAACACATTAGAGTGAAGCACAAAGAACTATACACATAGTTACCGTGGTTCACCCCCACCCTAGGGCTACATCCATAAAGTCTTCTTTATATTATCTTGGTCAAGCAGTTACAACATAGAGCTTCAATGACCCTTACTTCGCACAGGACAAAAGATTTGCACATCTCTCTAGATCCTTCTTCCTTGCTCTTCAGCACAACACTACAACAACTTGCACTTATCTTTCCGATCTCATGCATAGAGCACTCTAAGATACATCCGATCACACAGATCCAGTTACTAGCACTAAGATTTCAGTTATACATCACATAGATGTACTACATTACCACTACTATTGTCCCCTATTTACATTGCCTATTTATAGATTACAAAATGGGCCTAAGCGTGGGTAAACCCATGGGCCGACATCCCTTTCTCGTTACATCAAACCAAAACCCTAAAATGGACCCAAAAATAGGTCTTGCTTCCTTACTTTCTGCTTCGTGTTGTGCTCCTTCCTTGGCAAGCTGTCGGAGTCCCAAAAGTGGTCAAATATGACCAAGTACTCTTCAAAACTTGGTCAAGGGCCAACAGGCCCCCAACACTCACATGTGACTCATCCTGAGTCACTCAGGTCTGACCAATTCCGCTTTGAATGCCTCGAGCTTGGCTCGAGCTGCTTCGACTTGCTGCATTCTGATAGTCTCTTGTTCAGTAAATTCCTGGATTACTATGTCATTGAGTGGTCCTTCCAAGTGATGTTTTGTAGTGATGACACCCTGTTCGAGTTCAACTCCCTGGATTTCAAGTTCATCGATAAGTTGGCATGCCTTCTCTTGGAGTGGTTGCAGTCGTTGAGAGACTTCCATCACTTTATTTTGCAATGTGTGTACTTGTTGTTGGGTTGTGCATTGTTCTACAAACCTCTTCATTATTTTGAATGGGGTCATGGACTTCAGCTGTGCTTGTAGCACATCTGCATGTTTCTTTGCTTTGTGGAGTTGTGCCTCCAATGTTTGCAATTATGGATTCTCTGTGAAGGTTTCATAAGTCTGGGCACTTCTAGTGCTTAGCTGCCTACATTCCAAATCCAAGGCTTTTAATCGATCGAATGCACTTCGAGCAATGGCCTCTCTTAGATCTCTTATCTCTTGGGGTGTCTCAGGAAGGGTGCGGAGCTCCAGATCCGTGATGCATTGTTGAAGTTGTTGGATTACTTCTTCTAGTTGGGTCACCTACTATGGGATATGATCTTCCATCTTCACTTCTATGATCGTCATAGAGCACAGTGCTTTGTGAACTCTTTCCTATACTTCAAGTTTCTCTGCTAGAAACTGGTCCTTGCTCTGCTGTAATTGTGATTTTTCCTCCTCCCACTTTGCTTGTAAGGCAAGTTTCTCATGTTTTTCCTTCCTCTTTTGTTCTCCATGTGCGCTCTGTTCTTGCACCAAAGCCTAGGTGGCTTGTGTTATGTCTTCTTGAGCTCGTCAAAGGTGAGCTTCAACTTTCTCGGTGATCTAGTGTAATTGAGTAGGCTCATCGCATGTTCCTGGTATTTCCATTGTTAAGGGCACCGTAGAAACTACTTGGTTGGATCAAAGTGCCTGCTTCACTTCCTTGAGTTCACCTGTGATCCAGTGTAATAGCTCCTCCTTCTTTGCTTCTTGCTTTTCTGTGAGCTCTAGTGAAACATCATTCAGTGCGGCAATTAAGAAGTCGAAATCATCTGGGGTAAGGGTAGTTTTAAGCATGGTCTAGGTGGCCTTAACTTTATTTTGGGATGAGGGATTTGGTGGGGTAATCTTTCTTTTCTTGGAGGGATCTTCCTCGTCTCTAGGAAGAGTAACCTTGCCTTTGTTCTACTCAACTTATATGCCCCCTAGTTCTTCTACATCACCTCCCTTCGTAGGTGAGAGAGAAGCAGTCTTTGTGGATGTGCTATGGATATCTTGAACTTCCACATCCTTCTTAGTCTTGCACAGTCCTGGTGTATCCGACATAGCTTCAGGGATATCTACGTCGGACATCTCTGCGGGATCTTCTACAACAAGGAAGTCTGCCAACCATTCCTTTGTAATCTCCTCCAAGTCATCTTCTATCAGCTTGTAATATGACTAGAGTTGTTGTTTGTGCTCATCTGCACGTGCTATGATGTAGGTGAAGTGACGATCTGCGTTGAATTTCATCAAAGGTATAAACCTATGAAGTGTGTTGGGTGCGATGTGCCGTGTAGACTGAATTGAATTCTTCAACTAAGTGTACTAAGCATGGAAGACGGAATTGGACTACCACTATTTGCTCATGTCGCTGGAGTACCACAGCGTACAGAACTTCACGGCCAATGGTTCGAAGGGTTCGATCTCCGGAAAAGTAGTTCCCTTGGGTAGTTCCCAAGCGATGAAAGTGATGAGTATGAGAAACCAAATAAAGTGGAACTCATACCCTTGGTCCTATGCTTGTCTACAGTCAAGCTCTAGCTGATTTATAAGGTATTTTTCCCAGTTCATTTGTAGTCCCTCCACGCACTTCCCTATGAGGTCAACTACAAATATGGTCACCTGTGTAGGTATTTTTTTTCGGACTAACTTCCCTGCAATCAGCTGGAAACCAAAGCATATTGTTGCATTCTCAATGGAGGATACCTTGTAACCTCACATTCCTTTATCTAGATCACCATATGTGTCTTTTATTCATTGAGTGAGAGCGCGATCTACAGTTTTTCCAGGGTAAAAGTCATGCGGGTCAGGACCCTGCATGCTTAGCCCAATGATTTGATTGATTAGAATCGGATCCACAGTGATGTGGTGGTCCAACCATAGGTATCCTTCGTAGTAGCAAGACAACAACAATCTAATGCATGCATTTACTTCCTCATGCCTCCTGGAATGTGGAATCTTCATCACATTGAGGAGGGTTGACTGCGCACGGTTATGGGTCCATTGTTGTGGTATAATCTTTGGGTTCTTTAATTTTGTAATAGTCAAGTACTTTTGTAGGGCTAGCATGCTTTAAACCTTGTGATCTCCAAGGTTGAAATCACTAAATTTCAGCACGGTGAGCTTCTCGTGGTCAGCATGAACTGCACACACCCCTTTCGGGAGGTACACAGTGACTATAGCATAGTCAAAGTCTCTGGGTACAATGTCTCAATTCACTGTTTTGCTTAGTGGTGGGATATATTTAGGCAAGATTCTTTGGATCATCTTCACAGTGGCGAAGTCATTTCTGAGCTTAGATCATCTTTCCGAAGGTGGTCAGGATGGTCCTGCTCTAGCACTGGAAGGGGAAGCTAGCATTGCACCCGAGGATGATGCCTATACACCTGTAGACATTCCATGTTCTGACATGAATCTCTCAGTCATTAAATCAATTAGGACTTCTTCAACAATTTTCTCAGCAGCATTGAGCTCGTCCGACATACAAACTTGGGTCAGTTGGCTCGGGTGCAAAGGAATTCAGAGAATACAGTGAATAGTAAGGCAATGATCTCAGGGTAAGTAAATCTCAAGGTTTGTGCTCAAATTCTCAGTTAGAAAAAAGTATTATCGGTGCATGGCATGATGGGTTAAGTAGAAAATCTCAGCAATGGTCTGCTTGAAATGGACATGGGGCCTTCATTAACTCTGTTCTATCCATTCTGGTGCTATCCAACAGTCTAGTGGTAACCCATAACTGATTTTTGGTCCATTTGGAGCGATAATCGAACGATTATATTGGTTCCAACAACTATATTGCTTCATCATGGCAAAGTACTCTATGTCATTGTTTTGATATATTGGCGAAGCTCCAATTCTGCAATTTTTCTTATTGCAAAGTGTCCTCTAGAACCTCTTGTAACCTTACAGTATTATCCCTTTTCTTTCTTAACTTCCTAACCTTCTTCCCCGTGACCTTCATCTCAGTAATGATTTTTCCATTATGATGTTTATCTTCTGTGGTCTTAGTTACTTCGTGCCGTTGAAAGTCTTTTTGAGGGTTCCTTGATAATACTTCTTCTGTATCAAAAATAGGTAACTGGATCTTCTACAGATCCTCAAGTGTTCTCTTAGCTTCGACATCGGAGTTGCTAATTTTAAATATCTACAATCTGCTCTTTTGTTCTTCAATCAAGTGTGCGATCCTTCTGGTCATAAAGTCTTTTAACTCTTGCTTCTTCTGTTCCAAAAATTTTTCTTCTTCTTTTCATCTGGCTTGTTCTCTATCAATCCAAGGTTTTCCTATGAGCATGGTAAATGGGGCATTGTCTTCAACCAATTTAATGATCTCAAAGTCTCCTCTGTCGAAGTTCCATTGACAGTCATAGGTATTCGGGCGAGCCTTCCACATAGGTTTACTAGCTTTCCTCTAATGAAACTTGTTCCTCCTAGGGAAGGGATCATGGTAGGATTTCCTATAGCTTCCCAAGTTCTTTCTGGCATAATTTTCACTTGTGTTTATTCATCAAGAGTACAATCAATGTAAAAATCCCTTATTCTTTCTTTGATTTTCTCCTTTTCTTTGAATATCTCTGATAGCCTAACATGTATGTGGCCATTCAAGGTATCTTTCATCTGTAGCAATATATTTTCTGATTCTTTCCGGGTTTCTATTATAATCTTGGTCTCTTGATCTCCTTCAGGGTTTGCTTGCTCCATATTCAACTTCTCAAGCCTAGAAATCATTCGAGGGAAATCCAATACTTCATGGTCCATAGCCTTACAACAAAGGCAACTATGTCTTCTCCCAGGGAATTCCTTAGCAAGATGTCCCAGACTTCTGCAACTATAACAGAGGGTTAATCCTCTCTTTCATTTAGATGTTCCCCAACTCCTTCTATGTTGTGCACCAGGATCATGGTGGCTAGTCTGACAAAAAAATATTTCTAGGATCCTTCATCCACTTGTTAGTCCAGACATTCTTTCGATGCATAGGTATAACATATCTATCACTATACTTATCAAATCTATTCATATCAAACTTTCTTTCATCTATTAATTCCCTAGTTTTGAAGCTAGGACAGAATCTATCAAACATGCCTAGATTGATTCTTTAGAAACAAAAATTTTCACTTATCTTACTTCTATAGAGCACAAATCTTTCAAATCTAAAAAATTTTGACTATTCTTACCATTATCAAAGCACAAAGCTTATAGATCTTACCTCTTTTCTGCAGATCTGACCTTTTTATTTTAGAAGTTTCCACTTTCACTTTTCTTAGGGTATAGAGCATTCAAATATCACTTCTTTTCTTTGGTATCAACCTCTTTCTTGCAGATCTGACCTTTCCCCTTCAGATCTGACCTCTTTTTCTCAGCACAAAGCTTTGTAGGTCAAGTAGAATACTGTGCACTAGGGCAACAGATCTACGCACAGAGATTAGTTCGCACAAAGATTTTTCTTCTTTTGTTCCCAGCACTCACAGTTCCTATCCCAACAACAGAACCATTTATTGGCACAGGGGTAGACCCAGGGTTCAACACTCAAGAGCGCACCAACAAAACCCTAACTACCAGTCGTTTCAGCAACACCTACGAAGTAAATGAAGTCTCACCCAAGGAAGAGGCAGGGGTGGTTGCAGGACTTAGATGTTTGTAACCTTAGCTAGGACACTGATCCATGATTATATCTTTAACAAGGCACTTAGCATAGATCCTTCATCAATATTTAACCTGTATAGTACTTCGCAGATAGTACAGAGCATCACAATGAATACTTATACTAAATATGATTCAGTACTTAGCCATAGGAATATAGGTTAGATTCAACAGATCAAGCACTAAGCTTCTTATATATCAGATATAATGTTCATTCATATATCATCAGCACAGAGCATAACTAGATATACTTAATCACATCAATAACTTAGCCAAGAAAGAGATAAAAACATTAGAGAGAAGCACAAAGCACTATACACATAGTTACTATGGTTCACCCCCGCCCTCTACGTCCACAAATTCTTCTTTACATTATCTTGGTCAAGCATTTACAACACAGAGCTTCAATGACCCTTACTTCGCACAGGACATAAGATATGTGCAGCTCGCTGGATCCTTATTCCTTTCTCTTCAGCACAAGACTACAACAAATTGACTTAGCTTTCTGATCTCATGCACAGAGAACTATAAGATACATCTGATCACACAGATCCAGTTACTAGCACTAAGCTTTCAGTTATACATCACATAGATGTACTACATTACCACTACTATTCTCTTCTATTTACATTGCCTATTTATAGATTACAAAATGGGCCTAAGTGTGGGTAAACTCACAGGACAACATCCCTTTCTCATTACATCAACCCAAAACCCTAAAATGGACCCAAAAATAGGTCTTGCTTCCTTACTTTCTACTTCGCGTTGCGCTCCTTCCTTGGCAAGCTGTCACAATCCCAAAAGTGGTCAAATATGACCAAGTACTCTTCAAAACTTTGTCAAGGGCCAACAACCTATTGTTGTGTCAGTGTTTCCAAGACAGTTTTTGTGTCGTCAATATGTTTAAAGAGAGGTTCAACCCTGAAATCCTTCTATTGCGTCGGCCATTTCTGTAGTCCTTAAGCCTTCTATTGCATCGACCATCCCTAAGTCAGTCCTAAATCACTTATTACTCTGATATACTTCAAATCTTGCTACCTGTTTCATGTCATTGATGTGGGATACATTAAAGCCCTCCTATGACGAGTCTTTTCATGTCGACTTCAAATCATTATCTAGGAATTAGACTTAGAAACTAATTGGTACCTTGGAACTTGCATGCCTCAATGGCAGGTTTCCTCGCTTTTGATAGTGGGCTTTCATTATCAACCCATGATCGAGAGATTCTGCTAAGTGTTCAACGTCAACCCATTAACTCACATTCGTTGGATTGTACCAGTGTTCCTTGGGATTCATTGACATTAATGGTGATTTCCCTCGCACTCGTTAATGGTATACACTAATGACCGGTAATCAAGTGGTTTCTAACATGTTCGACTTCAACACTTGTATTCTCATGGTTAGATTCATACTATAGAGTGGTGGAGATGAAGACCCTGAATCTTTTCTGATAGATTCAGGTTGTGTTGGAGTATATTCATTTTATACTATTTCACATATCCACATTGTATGTCTCATGGCTATGTTAAAATTTGAGTTTTTAACACATAGATCCACAATTTATTTTTAGTGGCTATGTTCAAATTTGATTCATAATAGCATGGATCCACAGTGTATTTTTGGTGGCCATGACCTGCATTACTTGACATGGACCTTCGCATGTCATCATTTATACTTTGATTCATTTGTATTTTGAGTATGGGAATGCCTACCTCAGTGATGATATATTATTGTACTGCATTTCCTTGTTTGTTGGCAGGTTTCTGACCATTTGTTCCTTGTTCCCTACACACACTCGACAAAGTATATCAGCTATCACTTTGTCTAACTTCATACTTTGGGGTGCTCTCTGTTACACACTATTTTTTTCATCCCTATGACCATTAATGATATAAGCCTATCTATTTCCTTCAGAGGGGTCAGTAGCCTGAATTCCTAAAGAAATAAGGGAGAAGAACTTTTCATGAGAGAAGAAGTTGTGTTTTCCTCTATAAAAACCCTATTTTGATGGATTTCCATAGGCTGCTATATATGCAGGGTGCAAAAATGCCTGATTTCCACACCTTTCTTGATATCTAGGGTGTGGATTTTCTGCAGGGTGCACTATAGCTATGGTGCGGTGGCCTTCGCACATGGGAAAAATGAGCATCTTCTCAATGCTTCTAGAAGGAGAATCTTCTATGGCGAGGTGGCTTTTGAATGGTTTGGATCTTACTCGATTTCATGATTTGGTGGGATCATCCTAACATCCTCACCTTATCCTCTTCAGCTTATAAAAGGAGAGGAACTCTCATGGAGAAAGTTAGTTGGATATGTCTTGGAATTCTTAGCTTGGTTAGAGTGGCTTTGAGATTTTCTTTTGTCAAGATAGATGTCATATCTATAGTCTCAGAATTCTTGGATCAGAAGTGTGTGGGAAGCAAGGAATTGTTGGCCCTTGACCAAGTTTTGAAGAGTACTTGGTCATATTTGACCACTTTTGGGACTGTGACAGCTTGCCAAGGAAGGAGCGCAACGTGAACCGGAAAGTAAGGAAGTAAGACCTATTTTTGGGTCCATTTTATGGTTTTGGGTTGATGTAATGGGAAAGGGATGTCGGCCCATGGATTTACCCACACTTAGGCCCATTTTGTAATCTATAAATAGGCAATGTAAATAGAGGAGAATATTAGTAGTAATGTAGTATATATATGTGATGTATAACTGAAATCTTAGTGCTAGTAACTGGATCGGTGTGATTGGATGTATCTTAGAGTGCTCTGTGCATGAGATCGGAAAGCTAAGTGCAAGTTGTTGTAGTCTTGTGTTGAAGAGCAACGAAGAAGGATCTAGCGAGTTGCGCAGATCTTCTGTCGTGTGCGAAGTAAGGGTCATTGAAGCTCTGTGTTGTAAATGCTTGACCAAGATAATATAAATAAGACTTTGTGGACGTAGCCCCAGGGTGGGGGTGAACCATGGTAACTGTGTGTATAGTGATTTGTGCTTCTCTCTAATGTGTTTATCTCTTTCTTGTCTAAGTGCTTGATGTGATTAAGTATATCTAGTTATGCTTGGTGTTGTTGATATATGAATGAAGATTAGATCTGATATATAAGATGCTTAGTCTTTGATCTATTGAATCTAACCTATATTCCCGTGGCTAAGTATTGAATCATATTTAGTATAAGTATTCACTGCAATGCTCTGTGATATCTACAAAGTACCAAACAAGTTAAATATTGATGAAAGATCTATGCTAAGTGCCCTGTAAAAGATATAATCACAGATCAGTGTCCCAGCTAAGGTTGCAAACATCTAAGTCCTGCAACCACCCCTGCCTCTACCTCGGGTGAGACTTCATCTACTTCGCAGGTGTTTCTAAAAGGGCCGACAGTTAGGGTTTTTTTGGTGCACTCTTGAGCGTTGAACCCTGGGTCTGCCCCTGTGCCAAAAAATGGTTCTGTTGTCAGGATAGGAACTGTGATTGCTAGGAACAAAAAAAGAAAAAGATTTGTGCATAGGTCTGTTGCCCTAGTGCGTAGTAGTCTACTAGACCTATAAAGCTTTGTGCCAAGAAAAAGAGGTCAGATCTAAAGGGAAAAGGTTATATCTACAAGAAAGAGGTTGATACCGAAGAAAAGAAGTGATATCTGAATGCTTTATACCCTAAGAAAAGTGAAAGTGGAAACCTCTGAAAGAAAAAGGTCAGCTCTGCAGAAAAGAGGTAAGATATGTAAGTTTTGTGCTCTACTAATGGTAAGAATAGTCAAAAGTTTTTAGATTTGAAAGATTTATGATCTGTAGAAGTAAGATAAGTGAAATGTTTTGTTTCTAAAGCATGGATCTAGGTATGTTTGATAGATTCTATCCTAGCTTCAAAACTAGGGCATTAATAGATGAAAGAAAGTTTGATATGAATACATCTGATAAGTATAGTGATAAATATGTTATACCTACACATCGAAAGAATGTCTAGACTAACAAGTGGATGAAGGATCCCAGAAAGAGTTTTTTCCAGGCTAGCCACCATGATCCTGGTGCACAGTAAAAAAGGAATTGGGGAACATCTAAATGAAAGAGAGGATTAACCCTCTATTATAGTTGCAGAAGACCAGGACATCTTGCTAAGGAATTCTCTGGGAGAATACCTAGTTGCCTCTGTTGTAAGGCTATGGACCATGAAGTATTGAATTGCCCTAGAATGATTTCTAGGCTTGAGAAGCTAAATATGGAGCAAGAAAACCCTGAAGGAGATCAAGAGACCAAGATTATAACAAAAACCTAGAAAGAATCAGAAAAGATATTGCTACAGATGAAAGATACTTTGAATGGCCACCAACATGTTAGGCTATCAAAGATATTCAAAGAAAAGGAGAAAATCGAAACAAGAATGGGGGACTTTGACATTGACTGTAAGAAACACAAGTGAACATTATGTCAGAAAGAACTTGGGAAGCTATAGGAAAGCCTGCCATGATCCCTTCCCTAGGAGGAACAAGTTTCTTCAGAGGAAAGCTAGTAAACCTATGTGGAAGGCTCGCTCGGATACCTATGACTGTCAATGGAACTTCGACAGAGGAAGACTTTGAGATAATTAAATTTGTTGAAGACAACACCCCATTTACCATGCTCATAGGAAAACCTTGGATTGATAGAGTGTAACAACCTTAATTTCATCTTTGCTACTATTATTTTTAACAGAGTGAAATTTTAACAGAACTAAAAAAAATTTGTTTATTCGAGCATATCC
>JASDQU010103411.1:40091-61423 GCA_032191745.1 Picea mariana | reverse complement strand
ATTCATTTAACCCTACTCCAGGAGTTAAATCATATTTCCGCTTAAGTATAATCCAGATAATCAATTAATAACTTGTAATCAATTTAAGGTTATATCCTAATTAATTTTAATTTAGCTAGTGTTTCAGATTATTTATGAGATTATTTACAGGATTAAGAAAAGGGTCATTACATAGAGAACAAGCCAGAAAAAAAGAAGAAGAAAAATTTTTGGAACAAAAGAAGAAAGAGTTGAAAGACTTTATGACCAGCAGGATCACGCACTTGATTGAAGAAAAGGAGAGCAGATCCCAGATATTTAATATTAGCAACTCCAATGTTGAAGCTAAGAGAACACTTAAGGATCTAGAGAAGATCGAGTTACCTATTTTTGATACAGAAGAAGTATTATCAAGGAACCCTAGTAAAGACTTTAAACAATGCGAAGTAACTAAGACCACAGAAGATAAACATCAGAATGGTAAAATCATTACAGAGACGAATCTCACGGGGAAGAAAGCTAGGAAGTTAAGAAAGAAAAGGGATAATACTATAAGGTTACAAGAGGTTCTAGAGGACACTTCGCAGCAAGAAGAATTGCAGAATTGGAGCTTCACCGAGATATCAAAACAACGACATAGAGTACTTCACCATGACGAAGAAATATAGTTGTTGGAACCGATATACTCGTTCGACCGCTGCTCCGAACAGACTGAAAAGAAGTTATGGGTTACCACTAGACCGTTGGATAGCACCAGAATGGATAGAATGGAGTTAATGAAGGCCCCATGTCTGTTGCAAGCAGACTATTGCTGAGATTGCCTACTTAACCCATCACGCCACGCATTGAGAATACTTTTTGCTAACCAAGAATTTGAACGCGAACCCTGATATTTACTTACCCTGAGATCATTGCCTTACTATTCACTGTAGTCTCTAAATTCCTTTTACACCCATGCCTGAGAAACCCCAAGAGATAAGAGATCTAAGAGAGGCCACTTCTCGAAGCACAGTCGACCGATTAAAAACCTTGGCTTCAAAATGTAGGTAGCTAAGCACTAGAAGTGCCCAGACTTATGAAAACCTCGCAGAGAATCCAAAATTGAAGACATTGGAGGCACATCTCCACGAAGCAAAGCAGCATGCTGATGTTCTACAAGCGCAACTGAAGTCCATGAACCCAGTCGAAAGAATGAAAAGGTTCGCAGAACAATGCATAGCCCAACAACAAGTACACATGTTGCAAATTAAAGTAATGGAAGTCTCTCAATGACTGCAACCACTCCAAGAGAAGGCATCCCAAATGTTCGCCAAACTTGAAAGCTAGGGGGCTGAACTTGAACAGGGTGTCATCACTATAGAACAATGCCTAGAAGGACCGCTCAATGACACAGTACTCCAGGAATTTACTAAACAAGAGGTTGTCACACTGCAGCAGGTCGAAGCATCTCGAGCCAAGATCGAGGCATTCGAAGTGGAATTGGTCAGACCTGAGTGACTCGGGATGAGTCACAGGTGAGTGTTGGGGGAATTTTGGCCCTTGACCAAGTTTTGAAGAGTACTTGGTCATATTTGAACACTTTTGTGATTGCGACAGCTTGCCAAGGAAGGAGCGCAATGCGAAGCAGAAAATAAGGAAGCAAGACCTATTTTTGGGTCCATTTTAGGGTTTTGGGTTAATGTAATGGGAAAGGGATGTCGGCCCATGGGTTTACCCACACTTAGGCCCATTTTGTAATCTATAAATAGGCAATGTAAATAGAGGAGAATAGTAGTAGTAATGTAGTACATCTATGTGATGTATAACTGAAATCTTAGTGCTAGTAAGTAGATCTGTGTGGTCGGATGTATCTTAGAGTGCTCTGTGCATGAGATCAGAAAGATAAGTGCAAGTTGTTGTAGTCTTGTCCTGAAGAGCAAGGAAGAAGGATCTAGTGAGCTGCATAGATATTTTGTCCTGTGCAAATTAAGGTTCATTGAAGCTCTATGTTGTAACTTCTTGACCAAGATAATATAAAGAAGACTTTGTGGATGTATCCCCAAGCTGGGGGTGAACCACGGTAACTCTGTGTATAGTGATTTATGCTTCTCTCTAATGTTTTTATCTCTTTCTTGGCTAAGTGATTTATGTGATTAAGTAGATTTATTTATGCTTTGTTTTCATGATATATGAATGAACGTTAGATCTGATATATAAGATGCTTAGTGCTTGATCTATTGAATCTAACCTATATTCTTGTGGCTAAGTACTGAATCATCTTTAGTATAAGTATTCACTGCGATGCTCTGTGCTATTTGCGAAGTACCAGACGGGTTAAATATTGATGAAGGATCTATGCTAAGTTCCCTGTAAAATATATAATCATAGCTCAGTGTCCCAACTAAGGTTGCAGACATCTGAGTCCTACAACCACCCTTGCCTCTACCTTGGGTGAGACTTCATCTGCTTCACAGGTGTTGCCGAAAGGGCCGGTAGTTAGGGTTTTGTTGGTGCACTCTTGAGTGTTGAACCCTGGGTCTACCCCTGTGCCAACAAGAACTATTTGAAGGAACCTTACAACATCAAGGCATCTAGTTGTATCTTTCTTCCACATTATATAATACAGTGGCATGTTTATTTCCCATAAAATCATTAGCATTTTATTACATGACTCCTTGATCACATGTTTAGGTTTTCATTGAATCTACTATTGTTGCTTTCACTTTGGATGGTTTGTGTCATTGTAGATCTAATTTCACACGAGCACCGGAGTGAAGCAGGGACAACAAAGATATAAAGAAGTGATATATTAAGGTATGTCATCCATTCCTTCTTTGATAGTAAATTCAATGATTGTAACTTAAGGAAAGCGCCATGTCCTATTGTGTTTTGTTCTATATCTAGGTGGATCTAGGGAGATTAGTTTATGTCTGCATTTACCAGTTTATCCTATAACATGCATCCAACACTCTAGATTGATTTGTGGAATGGGTCGTATATGTGTGTAAATCACAGTGTATTGTATTGGGAACAGACATGTACTTCTGCATAATAGGACACTTGTTGGCACAAGGGAAAACCCGGGGTTCAACGCTCATCAACGCATCAACGAAACACTAAATATAGGCCCTTTCGGCAACACCTGTGAAGCAAATGAAGTCTCACCCGAGGTAGAGGCATGGGGGATTGTAGGAATCAGGTGTCTACAACCTATATGGCACATAGATCTATGATTACAACACTTAACATAACACTTAGCCTATCAATATGAATTAGTTTATAAATCCCATTCACATCGCATATTAAACTTTAAATACATAAGAACGCAGTAATGAACATATCACACACTTCCAACCACTTATCACATAGCATTAACTCATATCTAGCATTTATTTACCATCAATACAACACTAAGAATCCATGCATCTAGCTAACATATATAAAGATCATTGCACTAAGAAGATAACCACAGAAACAACATGAACAACATTGCACAAAGCACATCAACTCAGGATATATGTGGTTCACCCCAATGTGGGGATACGTCCACCAACTCTTCTTCTTCTTTATTAGTCTTCAAGCCTCTTACATTCCTCTGCTCTTGTGCACAAATCCACAGAACCAACTCCACAAAAGACACGAGATCTGCACGCACCTCGCCAGATCCTCCTTCCCCAAATTAGGTCAGGCCATAAAGCCTTACATAATCTATGCACAAAACAACTTACATTCACTTGCACTTAGCTCTACAAGTCTCAACACACAGTATGCACAAAAGCCAATAATTGTTCTTCGCACTTAGCAATATCTATGTATTCTTGCATGAAGCCAACTTAGAATGACTTCACTCTAAGTCCTATCTACTAATTTATACATTAAAAAAGGGGCCTAAACATGGGAAAACCCATGGGCCAACATCCCATACCCGTTACATAAACCCTAAAATCCCAAAAAGCCCGTAAAATGGGTGAGATCGCATGATCTTCGCTTAGCTCAAGCACTTCATCTTCGACCAACCTATCAAAGTCCCAAAAATGGTCAAGCACAACCAATGTTCTTTCAAACTTGGTCGAGGGCCAACATGCCCCCAACACTCACCTCTGACTCATCCCGAGTCACTCTGATTTGGTCAACACTACTTCGAAGGTCTTGATATTAGCTCAAGCTGCCTCGACTTGCTTCTTCAGAAGAGCCTCCTGCTCGATGAAATCCCGAATTACTTTCTTGGTGACAAGCCATTCAAAGCGTTGTTCCATTGTTGTGACCACCTGTTCTAGTTGTGAGCCTCATCCTTCGATCTCTTCAAAAAGTGTCTAGGCTTTGTTCTGCACTGGCTGGAATTTTTATTTCACCTCCATGAATCTACTGTGGATGGTGGTGACCTATTACTAGACTACACGCTATTCCTATGATCTCTTCATCTTCTCAATGAAGGTAAGTAGCTTCATTTGTGCTTATACGGTGGATGCTTGTTGCTTCGCCTCCTAGAGTGGTGCTTCCAATTTCCTCATCTTCAAATCTTCTACAAGGAGCTCATGGGTCTGCACACTTTGATCACTTAGTTGTTTACACTCTGAGGCCAATTCCCTAATTCTCTCTACTACATTCTTGGCAGCTTCTTCCCTCTGATTGTGCACTTCTTGGATTTCTAGTTCCATGACCCTCGGTTGAAGTTGTTTAATGGATTCAACGAGATTCACCACTTGCATCTCATTTGACTCTGGTTCCTCCTCTGCTAAGCCTGGAAAAGAGAGAAGTTCTCTAGCTACTGCCTCCTTGACCACAATCTTCTCTGTAAGCAGCTGGTAATTTTCTTTCTAGATCTTTTCTTTTTTCTGCTCGAACTCTGCCTGAATTTCACTTTTCTCCTTTTGCACAACTCACAGTTGTTCTAGGACCTCCTCCTTTTCGTTATTTAATGCCTCTGTGGTCTTCTCATTTTCTTCTTAGGATCAAAAAATTTGAGCTTCTATTGTATATTCTAACCTTCACAATTGGGTGAGCTCATCCCCCAATTCTACACTCTTTACTGAAGAGGGCATGGTAGGCATTACGCGGCTCAAATGGATAGCTTGTTGGATGTCTTTGAGTTCCTTCTCTATTTTGTCATACATAAACTCCTTCTTTTCTCCTTGTCTCTATAAGATGTCTTCTGAAGCATCATCTACAACTGTGATGATGAGATCAATATCATCCAATGTGAGCAAATTCTTCGAATGAGGCTTGTTGGTGCGGGCCTTCTTTCTGGCTGAAGGTTTCTCCAGGGAAACCTTCCTCTTCTGTGAGGCTTCTGATGTGATGAGGGGATCCTTCGGTGGTGTCACTTTTCCTTTATATTTCTTGTCTCCTTCTTCCCCTCCTTCCTCTTGGTTCACTTCATCTCCTCCTCCTCCTGCAGGTGAGTCAAACGCAATTTCCTTCAATGTGTTGTCCTTCTCATCACTTTCTATGTCTTGAAATTTCTCCTTTTTCTTCTTTTTCTTTGCATTGCTTTGTCCATCATGTTCGACCCGGGTGACCAATGGACTTCCGATGATGTCGATATCGGAAAGTTATGAATCTTCCACTAGAAAAAGGAATTCTACTGGCCATTCCTTACTGATCTCTTCCATGTCTTCATCAGTCAATTTATAGTAAGACTGAAGCTCCTCCTTACTTTCATCTCTGCGTGAGGTGATGTAGATAAAGTTTCATTCTGCATGGAAATTTGCTATTGGCTTGTACTGATGGAGTGTATTTGGTGTCATTCGGGGGAATGATTCAATGGTGTGCTTCAGTTGTAAGTAGTAGGTATGGAAGATGGCATTTGACTGCCACTGCTTCACCATATCCCTCGTGTACCACAGGGTGGAAAACCTTGCAGCCAATGGTTCTGATGGATCAACTTCTAGGAAGGATGCTCCTTCTGGCATTTTCTAGGAAACAAATGCAATGAGAACCAGTAACCAACTGAAGTGGAATTCATACCCTTGGTCCTGCGCTTTGCGACAATCATTTTCCAACTCATTAACGAGGTAACTCACCTAGTTCATCTGCATTCCTTCAACACACTTCCATGCGAGGTCGACTACGAACGCTGTGACCTATGTCAAATGGTTCTTATGGACGAGATTTCTAGTGATAAGCTAATAGGCTAGGCACACTGTGTCATCTTGGATGGAGGCTACCTTGTAGCCTTGCTTCCCCTTCTCTACATCACCATAGGCCTCCTTGATACAATGGTTGAAGGAGTGATATGACGTCTTTCCTGGGTAGAATTGGTGAGGGTTCGGTCCCTGCATGGTTAATCCAGTGATTAGGTGGATCAACGTTAGATCCACAGTCATGCGGCTGTCAATCCACAGATAATATCCATGATAGCACGATGGGAGGAGTTTAATACAAGAGTTAACCTCTCGATGTCTGTCTACGTCAAGGATATTCATCATGTTCAAGGTCATGGAGCATGCGAGCTCCTTAATCCAAGGTTGGGGAACTATCTTGGGCTTCTTCCTAGTCGTCTTCATCACATACCTATGAGGTGTGAGCATCGCATAGTTATTTTGGTCTCTGAGGTTGAAGCCGATGATATTGAGAGTTGGGATCAGTCCCAACTAAGTTCCAACTGAATGTATCCCCTTCGAAAGGTATGCAATGATCAATGTGTCCTCAAATTCATGCAGGATGTTGTCACGGTTTACTATGCCAGTCAAGGGTAGGATGTAGTCTGGAAAGACCGACAGGATTTGCCTCACATTAGCCAAATCATGGCGATGTTTGCTTTGTTTCTCAGCAGCGGGGCTAGAACGCTGTATAGTCGGTGGGGATGCTTGCAATCTGCCATTCAACAATGCATGTATTCCTACATAAATGAATTTCTCATTCATGAGGTCTACAAAAATATCCTTCAAGTACTTCTCTATTATGCTATGCTCACCAGAAATTCACACTTGTACTTAAGGGGTTTGGGTAGGTGAACAGATAGACAGGGTAATCAAATGGATGGTGAGTTCTAGACAGCACCGTGCAGTATGCAATCAATTTTCTGGTAGCGTGGATATCTCAGTTTTCAAAAAGTGGTCCTGACACAACATCCAACGGATTAAATAGGAAACATCGTAATAGATTCCTTCAATGGAGAGGAATGTGTCAATCGATCTGAATCCATCCGTTATGGCATGGTCTCAATGGTCCAACAATGATCTTTCCATAAATAATTGTGTTTCTAGCCATTTTGGAGTGTCATTATAGTGTTCGGGACACCTCCAATGGTTATATAGCTTCTCCGTGGCGAAGTCCCATTCTGTATTGTTCTACTATTCCGACAAAGTTCAAGTTCTGCAAGCCTTCCTTCTGCAAAGAATTTTCTAGAACTTTCTGTAGTTTTTCTAATTTTGATTTCTTCTTACTGAGCTTTCTAGCCTTCCTTCCTATGATTTGAGTCTCTAGATTCCTCTTTCCATTCTTATTCTTATCTTCTCTTAGTGTAGTAACTTCGTACTGTTGGGGGTCTTCCAAAGGGCTTGAAGGTAATACCTCTTCTCTTACTATTTCTTGGGTGAATGCACTTCTTTCCTGCATGGACAAGTTCTTTAAGCCTTCTTTTGTTATTTCAACTTCGACAACTAGTTCTCTGGTCCTCTATTGCTTCGACTTATTCTCTTGTTATTCTATTTGTCGCTCAATATTTCTAGCTATGAAGTCCCTTAATTCTTGTTTTTTCTATTCTGTATCTTTCTCCTTTGCTTTCCTTCTGATCTGGTCCTTCTCAATCCAATTATTTCCTAACAATAGTGCAAAAGGGGGTTTGTTCTCAACAAACTTAATGACTTTACATTCTTCTTCAGTCGATGTTTCATGAGAAATCATAGGTACATTAGTAATTCTTCCACATAGGGTTATCATCTTTCCTTTAAACAATCCTATCCTTCCCAATGAAAGAGCCATAGCAGGCTTTCCCAAGATTTCCCAAGTGCTTTCTGGCATGATATTCACCTGTGTTTCCTCATCCAAGACATAGCCTATGTCGAAGTCTCTTATTCTTGTTTCTATGCACTGTTTATCTTTTAAGATCTATGGTAAATTGATGTATCTATGATCATTTAGTTTTTATTTCATATGTAATAATATAGTCTCTGATTCTTTCTGGTTCTCTAACATATTCTTATTCCTTTGACCTTCTTCATATTTTTCTTGTCTCACGTTCATCTTTTCAACTTTGGCAATTATTCTAGGGAAATCCTCAACTCCGTGACCAATAGCTTTACAACAAAGACAAATAGGACTTGTACCAATGCATTCCTTAGCAATATGTCTTGGTCTTGTACAATTATAACACAGTGTCAATCCTCTCTTTCTTTTAAATGATCCCCAATCCTTCCTATACTTCGCACTAGGATCACAGTGATGGACCTGCAATCTGCAAAAATTCTTTATAGGTTCCTGCATCCACTTATTAGTCCAAAACTTCTTTCTATGCATAGGAATAACATATCTTTCACTATCTCTATCAAATTTATTCAGATCAACTCTTTCTTATAGTTGTTCCCTAGTTTTCAGACTATCAAACATAACTAGATTCACACTTTCAAAGAAAAAAATTTCCACTTATCTTATGCACAAAGCTTTCTCTTTTCTTCAGTTCCCAACAATCATAGTTTCAGTTCCTAGCAATGGAACCATTTGTTGGCACAGGGGAAAACCCAGGGTTCAATGCTCAACAACACACCAAAAAAACCCTAACTATCGGCCCTTTCAGCAACACCTGTGAAGCATATGAAATCTCACCCGAGGTAGAGGCAGGGGGGTTGTAGGACTCAGGTGTCTACAATCTAGCTGGGACACAGATCTGTGATTACAACACTTAACAAAGAACTTATCCTATCAATATGAATTAGTTCATAAATCCCATTCACATCGCATATTAAACCCTAAATACATAACAACATAGTAATGAACAAATCACACTCTTCCAACCACTTATCACATAGCATTAACTCAGATATAGAATTTATTTACCATCAATAGAGAACTAAGCATCCATACATCTATCTAACATATATAAAGATCAGTGCACTAAGTAGATAACCACAAAAACAACATGAACAACATAGCACAAAGCATATCAACACAGGATATACATGGTTCACCCCAGTGTGGGGATATGCCCACCAACTCTTCTTCTTCTTTATTAGTCTTCAAGCCTCTTACATTCCTCTTCTCCTATGAACAAAGCCACAAAGACAACTCCACAAAGGACAAGAGATCTTCATGCACCTTGCTAGATCCTTTTTCCCCAAATTAGGTCAAGGCACAAAGCCTTACACATTTTGTGCACAAAGCAACTTACATTCACTTGCACTTAGCTCTGCAAGTATCAACACACATTATGCACAAAAGCCAACAAATGTTCTCTACCCTTAGTAATCTCTACATATTCTTGCACGAATCCAACATAGACTGACTTCGCTCTAAGTCCTATCTACTTATTTATACATTACAAAAGGGGCCTAAACATGGGTAAAACCATGGGCCAACATCCCATACCTATTACATAAACCCTAAAATCCCAAAAAGCCTGCAAAATGGGAGAGATCACACGATCTCTGCTTCGCTCGAGCACTTCATCTTTGACCAGCCTGTCAAATTCCCAAAAATGGTCAAGCACGACCAATGTTCTTTCAAACTTGGTCGAGGGCCAAAAAAATTGGCTCGGAACATTCCCATGTGTCCAAAAAATCTCACAATACTCAACTATTTGATATGTTTGAGCGCCTAGAAAAATATTGTATATCCCTAGTGTATGGAATGGTGGATTTGTAGATGCTTGTGAAACTCCTCTCGTTGCTCCCAAAGAGGGTCCCATTGGATTGTGAGAAGGTCCCATTCCCCTCATTCATGGACATTCATTTGTGAGATGCCCTTATTTGTAGCATCATGTGCACCAAACCTGAGGTCATCTTGATATTGGTGTGGTTAATCTTAAATATTTTATGTTAGCACTGATATTTGTCCCTGGATTTGTGACAAATTTGCATCTTTTGGAGGTCTGGTCATACTCAAATTCACTGGATAACCAGCCATGGCTTCCATCTTCATCGATTGTTCCATGGCATTTGTTAATGTGGCTATCCGTTGTTTTGTTAAAGGAATTATTTTCAGAGGTAGTAATCCTTGGATTTACCATTCCCTCTAGTGATATTCATGAATTGTATGTGTTATTCTCCCAGTTTCATCTTTAAATTTATGGCTATACTCTTAAGCAGATTCACCTTCCCTTTTTTGAATCTCCCACAACTCACAGAGAACTTGTTTCTCTGATTGAGGTAGCTTGAATTCAGCGATGAAATTCAAACACACTTGGCCAAGGGTGAATGTTTTTCCTTCCACTCTTGGTTCAATATCCTTCATGTACCATTTGAGAGCACGACCCCTCAAGGTAATCTGAAAATCTACTAACTTGTTTGCATCGAGAGTCCCTATGGATCTCCAGATGGATTCACATAAGAACCAATGTTTTTTTACATATTCGTCCCCTTTACCCAATATTTTGGGTATCAGACAATCAATACTCCCATATTTCCATCCATTGTGGGTCTCTCTTCTCCTATTAGAGTGAAACCTAATAGTATTGGTTGCAAGATATATGGGGATCCCAATATCCTCCTAGAGTTTACACTTACAGATTAGATCTGACTAACTGAATGCGATGGAATAGAAATAGCATAAGTAGGCGTCATAGAATTTACCATGGGTATAGATGACACCTAGGGGATAGGTGATTCGAGGTTGGTTCCACTGACTTCTAGGTGGGTTTCTTTGATTTGGGGGGTTTTGTCTCCCTCTGGAGTAGCATTCTCTTCCTAATTCTTGATGTTTTCTAATATCAGGGTTGAATCTTCTTGATCTCCTACAAGGTCCATACCTGCTCCGTCTTCCCTTTCTTCTCTACACTCCTCTTCTCATCCACCCATATGGGAACTCCTTCCTCTCTCTGCTTCTCTCTGCTTTAATCTTAGACTGGCCAATATTTCTTTTCTTCTTACCTTCCTCAACTCTTCCTTCTTTCTTTTATGTGTTCCTCTTGATTTGATTTATTTATGCAACACATCAGAATACTTCACTTCTTTCTTTAACTTTTTGTTCCACCACTTCTCAATAATGGAATATCTCTTTAAGGCTCACTCATTTCTTGTGTTTGTTTCTTGATATTCCCCCATTTTTCAAAGAACCCTTCTCATGTCATGATCCTACCCCAAAATCACCCTATCCCAAGTGTAGGTGTTTAGGCTGCCATCTTAGGTGAGTGAATCATTATCATCTCCTCCTCCATCAAGAATACTATGATCCACAGGGGAATTTCCCTCAATAGTCTTCCACACGCACCTTTATTGAAAAATTCTTCCACCCATAAACAATATTTGTTGATTCTCAACTGTGAATTCAATGATGTATCCCTCCAGAGTCGTATTAACCCAAAAATCAATTGATCGCGTGATTTAGTGATCCAACTGATGAAGTGTTGAGATCTTGTATGTATCCTAAGTACACGTCTTCTTGACGCATTCTTGGAATTCTATATCTTCTTGGAGATGATCTATCCAATGGAATACTTCTTCCAAGAATTTTACCCAGAGTATATAATATTGGTCGCTCGATATTTTTGAGTAAAAAAGAAAAATCTTGTATCCTTCTCACTTTTACCTCGCAACTCTGCCTCCTTCCATATAAAGGCATTATAGTTTCATTCCCACCATTTCCGAATCTCATATCTATATATCCGTGGAATCATTCTCCTCAAAGGTTCCCTTTTAAAACACAGGTCCCAACAACGGAACCATTTTGTTGGCGTAAAAGTGGTCAGACCAGGGTACTTCTCAAGTTACCACCAAAAGGTACCGAAGTGTTCTAGAGCATTAGCATTTTCATCTTCTTGGGAGGGAAGAAGTCTCACCCAAAGTGAAACCAAGACGAGAAAGAGAGGGAAGGGTAAGGAGAATACTTAGACAGATCTCAGAGTGATCAACATTCATATTAGTCTTGCGCAAGATAGATTAAACCTAGGGATGATTTTAAGGGCTAAATTTCACTCATGGGCTAATTTTCCATACTTTTTCCAAAAACAAATTCACTTTTCTAAAATTTATTAGCCCAAATTCTATAGAATAAAATTATCTTACCTTAAAAATAGCCCAAATTTTATAGAAGCTATATAAAATCCTTATAAATTTGAATATTTTTACAAAAACATCGCCAACATTTTATAGTTTGCATATTAAAGACTAGTAAGATTCGCTAAGGTTTCTACATTTTGAGATAAATTTCCATCCTTAAAATTATCCATAAACCTGTAGCAGTTCTGAACATTTACTAACTAAGAATAAAGAAAACAGGGTTGTGTCACCATTGATAATGAATAAATTTAAGTATATCAGACATAAAAGATAATGCAGAGAAAAAATAAATACATTCAGGAGACTAAATACACAAGATATGTTCAAATTTTGGGCCTCCAATTATATCAACATATCAGTTTCTTCTCATGACTCGATTCTCATACACAAGTAGTCATAGGATGTTCCTCATCAAATGTGAGACAATGTTACAGTCTCTTTCTCCTCTACATCTAGGCTGATACAAAACTCTGATGCATTGATAATCTGGTTCTTACCAAGAACTACAAAACTCATCTATGCTAACAGTATGGACCATTACAATAGTGACTCTCATCACAATATCAACACTAACAACAAAAAAATAATAACTATTCCATACCACCAACCCCTTTACAATCATATCAGTTTCATATATATAATATGATCTTTGATTTTGTTGGTTGAGAACCTGAGAGTTATCTCTTCTTCTTGATTTGGTTTGAACTTCTTTCCTCAAAATGATGTTGCATTGTCCCTCCAATGAATTTATGTTTCTTTCCTTAATATGTTGTCCAACTCCTCAGGATCTTGCGCAACTTATGTTCTCCAAAATGAAGTTGCAACATATCTTGCACAACTTCTATTCATCAAAACAAAGGGCCCAATAATGTGCCCATGTGACTGTTCCTTCGAAATTCATGCAAATCGACCAAAAGTGAATTTTCATCAACTTTTTGTGCATTAATGAAAAACAATCCCATCAAGAGTAAGTGTTGTCTAAAGGACCAATAGGCCTCATTCCCATCAACATTCAAGGTTGTTATTATGGGTGGTTCCATGTCCACTCATGCATGGAAAGCTACACCAAAGTGGCATCCTCTTTCCCATTTATAACTATTTTTTACCAAGTTGTTTGAGGCCTATGAAAGGAAGCCATTGACATGTTCAAAAAAATAAAAAGAAGCCAAAGAAAGTTATAATGTGTGTATGAGGTTAGGAAATTCATTTTTCTCACAATCTCATTTATACATCCATAGACATCAAATCTTTGTGTATTAAACCTCTCACCTTTGAAATCTATCTACACACCTTCTTATCTATTCATTTGAGAGATAAATTTTCTAAGAGGACACAAAAGAACCCATCCCAAGGAAGACGAAGGGAGATTACTTTCTCACTAAATCCTGTATGGTGTTGTATTTATGATCTATACATTGGTATAACAATTTCGTCCTTGTTGTATTCTTGTTGTTATATTTCATTCTTATTCTCGTTTTTTTTATTATTTCCTTCTTATACTTGGATTATTTGTAATATGGTGCAATGATAACATTATAAAAAATGACTTTGGTGTTAGTTCAGCCTAAGATAAGACATAATTGTCTTTTTTTCTCACCCAACTGGAAAAGGATAAAAAATAAGTAGTATCTTTCAGAATTCTACTATGACAAGAAGATGCAGTAGTTCTTTGAACTCAAGTTGGGGAATATGACCATGGATGAATATGAAAAAACGTTCTTGGAGTTATTAAGGTATGTGGGATTTATAAAAGAGTAAAAGGTGAAAATATAGAGGTTCTTAAGTGGATTGCCATGTTTTTACAAAGACAAAATTCAATTTGATGAACCTAAGATTCTAGTAGAGACCATTAGAAATCCAAGTACCAATATGATCAAGGAAAAGGAAGAGATACTTTTTAGAAGTATTGTGATCCATGTGGATATCGGTGGCCACCCACCTATTCCACAGGCTCGAAAAACAGTTTTCCATCATGGCAGTTTTTTCGACAGTTTTTTGGGTTCCAAACTTTCGAGGCCGTTTTGAGGCCCTAAACGATGTTTTTTAGGGATTTGGGGCCTAGGTGAATGTCAATGGCACTAACTTGCACTAGTCAAAATTCGTTCTACTCGGTTAGACCTTTCCAACAATGTATCGAGCACCCCAAACAAAGATTGTATGCAAAAGTTACACCCCCAGGAAGTTGACGTATCAACTTCCCCCATCGGGGCCCACAAACCTTTTGGATTTTCATCTTCCAGGGTTAGAGTTTTGGATTTTAATTATGTTAAAAAGGCCTTTGGAGCCTCATTGTAACAATCATATTCTTGTGAATGAGAGTGGTCGTCACATCTCTTCTCAAAGATAAGCTGCCACCATTCTAGCGAGTCTTTCACTCTGTATTTTTATAGTTTTGTACATTTCGTATATTAATAGAAATTGTGTATTACTACATTTCTCTATTTCTATAAATATTTATGTGTAGTTCATTGTAGTATGTATGCTTTCATTTCGCTCTAAAAAATAATCCAGATCAGTGGTATCAGAGTAGGATTCTCTTGATCATTTTTCAGTGCATGTCCCCGACAAGGTTTGAGTATAGAAAGTTGGGTCTTGAGATTGTCTTTCTTGAGGAAAATTGCTCTCGCACGCCCAAGAAACCCTCCATGGAGGAAGAAAATAAAAACGACAGAGAAGAAGATTCTATTAATCTATTGTTGGATCAAGTTCTCACATGACAGAGGGATGAAATGATGGAGAATTTTTCCCACATCCTTCAACACCTGGCGATAAAAACAAGTGCATATTCATCAAGAAGACACTTTGGAGGCACCTTGCCTTTCAAGGTACAAGTAAATTTTTATATTCCTATATTTGAAGGTCAAATAGATGCACATGCCCTAGACAAATGGTTAAATCTATTAGAAGTTTATTTATTTGTTCACAATTTTTCTGACAGAGAAAATATCACCTCTGCACTCCTTAAATCTCTCCCCCATTTCAAACATTGGTGGGAAACTTACTAAGATAAAAGTTCCACAGAGGAGTTTAGAATATATGGGGTCAAGCCCACTTGGGATTTTTTTGTGGATGCGGTAAAGGAACAGTATTACCCTATTGGAAACTATGAGGACCAGTACATGAGATGGACCACATTGTGGAAAGAGAGGGGAAAAGAAGTATCGTAGTTCACCAATACCTTCCATACCTTGCATACCAAGCTCAGTATCAAAGGCTCCGAGCCACATTTGTTTCTGAAATATCGTGGGATCTAAAAAGATACATCAAAATTGAAATGGATTTTTTGGACATCTTATCAGTCGGTACTGCTTATCGATATGTTGTTAAAATAAAGAAGAAATTTAAGCACTAGAACAAGTGGGATTTCAGTTCTACATATCCAGAAAAAGAAAAGTATGAGAAAGACTGCCATAACAAACAGCCTTCAAAAAACCATTCCAAGCCATAGGAAAAGGAGGGTAACGAAAAATAAAAACAAGGACACTAGAAAATGGTGCGATTTCCACAAAATCCCCTGGAATAAAACCGATGAATGTCACTCAAAACAGTCATTGGTGGCTGAGATTAAAGACAAGGAGTTGAACCCTGATTCATAATCTAATTCTGAAAATACTGGTAAAAGACAGATCATCGACGCAAAACCCACTGCTATTGGGGTGACCGCAATAATTCAACCAGAAGAATCAACAGATCCTAAAGAGGGGGAGCACCTTTTTCATTCACATATGTGGCTAAAGGGGACCCTTCTGCATTTTATTGTTGATAGCGAAAGATAGAAGAACCTCATCTCATCATAGGTCATCAAACAGTTGGGATTGTCGACAACACCACACCTGCAACCATACAACATCGGGTGGCTTCGCCAGGGATGAGATCTTCATGTCAAATAGTAGTGTCAATTTTCATACAGCATCCAACCTGTCAAGTATCGGGTATTATGTGATGTTTCCCCACTGGATGTTTGTGATGTTCTCTTGGGCCAACCATATATGTCCATGTTGTTTATGAGTCTCGACCCTATAGTGCCATTGTTTCTCTGGGGGGTCATCTCTATAGAATACTAGAGGTAGTTCGGACTACTGTTACACCTAAACAGTGCTGCAAGGTAGTATCTCATACTACAAAATTTAGATTCTTCACAATCTGTTCAAAAGGTGAACAAAAGGACACTACAACCACTACAACCTCGCCCTAAGCACCTTCTATCCAACAAAAGCAGGTCGAGAAGGTTACAACAAAGTGCAAAGATTCCTTTTTCACATAGTCCTCTCATGTAGCTTGACTTGTTGAATAGACTCATCCTCGCCAACAATAGGTTCGTGACATCCTTCCACAAACCAAGCAACACAGCGTCTCCAACAAGGCAAGCAACTCACCAAGATTCAGATTCAACAATCTCTTTCCCCTCTCCCCTGGGAACTTAATGCAATGGGTACCATTGCTTCCTAAGGGGGGATAATTGATCCAGGTGGATATCGATGGCCACCCACCTATTCCACGGGCTCGAAAAATAATTTTCCATCTTGGCAGTTTTTTGGGTTCCAAACTTCCAGGGCCGTTTTGAGGCCCTAAACGACATTTTTTGGGGATTTGGGGCCCAAGTGACTATTAAGGCACTATTTTATGCCAATCAAAAATCGTTCTTCTTAGTTAGACCTTTGAGATGGTATATTGAGTGCCCCAAACAAATATCATATGTGACATAGACCTATCAGCCCTCGGGCCGAGATCCGCTCACAGGATCGTTTGGATTTTGCTTTGAGCCAGATTGGCTCTTTCGGATTCACTGCTGGAATCTATTTTTGAATTGATCCACAGGTCCTTCAGGAAGCTCCCTTGTGCGAACAACACTAGGTGCGAGCCCCTTTCTCCCCAAGCAACCACAACATTATGACCAAGGCTCAATTCCAAGGGCGCTTGTCGCAACTCGCAACTCGCGAGTTCACGAGTCGTGACTCTCGACTCTTCCTCTCCAATATCATGATACCCAAGATCACGAAATGATTATAGCTCTCCTTTTATCAGCGCCCTCCTTGCGCGACCACCGGCTAGGCTAAGCACTAGCACATTTCCCTATTCGGCACTTCGCGAGTTCAAAGGTTGAACTCTCATGCTCTTACTTCACAAATTTCTGATAAGCGAGAAGTCAACGGAGTGTTGACTCCCTTCCTCCTAGTGACACATGTCCTCCTGGCTATCACACGGCCCCCACCTTCATGGTTCTACCACATATTTCCTCCGTGCCTTGGCGCTCGGCACTTCATGACTTTTGATGTCGAAAACAACCCCTCTCAACTCCTGAACCCTGAATGCATGATAAGTGATGGGTTTTGACCCAACGGTCCTACCGCAACCCAGACCCTGCGGCTGAACTCGCTCCTCGCAATTTCACCACTCGCGACTTGGAGCACCCAAGTTTTTGTCTCTCAACTGGTGAACCTCCAAGTTTGTGAGATCATTTGATCTCTGCCACCTGTCCTCCTCCTAACAGATGGCTATGATTCTCTCGCAGTTTCACGACTTTGAAACTTTCAGGACAAAAGTCTCGTCTATGCGGGTCCCACGATGGAACTTCCCACATTTTTGTAGTTCTCAGACTTCGCGACTTCGTGAATACGGATGCTGAACTTTCAGCTCTTCAACCCATGAAACCCCAAATTGGTCAATGAAGGTTTGACCTCCATGTCGGTGAATATGCCACCTATCCACTCTCAGATGGACGGTCCTTATTTTCTTCGCAACTTCGCCACTCGCGAAGTTGAAAAATTTCTCTTTCTAACCTCCAATGTCTGAATCCCTGATATGGGTGATCTCATGACACATGCCCTTCCAATCGGATGGCTCATATTCTCTCGCTATTTTGGGACTTCACACCTCGCGACCTCACGAGTCTTGATGCAAAGGTTTTGACCCTTCAACTCATGAAACCTCGAAATGAGATTTACGTGGGTGATTCAACAACCCTTGTTGGTTCAATCCTATGGCCAAATTCCTCCTGAGCTTCAACTTAGAATGATACGCTCCATGACCCTCTTTCTCCTCTACAAGATCTGACGGTTTCTTGGGACTTCGTGAATTCTCCACTGAGAATTCTGACCGTCAAATTCCTCCTTGACGATTTCTGCGAAATGAGCACGGTGTTCCTTCGTGAAACTTATCCACTTGCAAAACACCTTCGCTATGCCTTCCTATGACTCTTCAAGGCACTAGCCCTATTGAGCTTTCTCCATAACTTCATTTCTTCAAGACGACTCCTGCACGCACTCCTTGTGGTAGTTCTTCAAATACTTCCAAGTATTTGAATTCTTAGACTCTACACACTCTCCTTCGATAGCAGTCTTTTCAACAACTACCTCAGGTTGCAAACTCTGAGACTCTTCTTGGCCTACGCACACCTTGCATGGCTTCTGTGCTTAAATTTCACTTCTGTGAGAATGAGAACAACATTATCTCTTATGAGCTTTCAGAGATGAAACTCTGGACTCTTGTCAATGCATGTCTTGCGGACAACTTCATTTCACTCCTTGCAGGAAACCTCATGCTCAAACGGAGAAATAATTGAAACTCATTCTTTACTCTCCCTCTCTTCAGATTTCAGACATTAATTAAGAAATCATACATTCACGCATCAAACAAATGCATAATAGAGAGTAAACAATCATGAGCATAACATCCAATCATGCATACACAGAAAGTATTTGAACACCATGAGTCTAAATCAAGCTTCATATATTAATCTCAGAGCTTATGTACATGGGTTCTTCTACACAGTTTTCTGCTCTCCTATGCTCTTTGCTCTCTTGATTGATTATGTTTCTAATGTTACAATGATACAAGTGAGGGTGTCTATATCTATTTTCCCTCCGACTCCTAAAACTGTCTAATCTAAAAACTTAAATCTACCTACTTGCATTTACTAGCATAAATGCCTCTTAGTCCTTCAGATGAGAGTAGGATGCTCAAGGTCTGATTACAATCTAGGAGTATGCCCTTTCTTAATTGTTTCATTTAAGTTTGGCACATCCAACTTCAAAACATTTCAAACATTTTATCATGTGCCAAAATGCATTGGCACTTGCCCCATGCTCCCTTGATGTTGGCGATGCTCCTGCATCATACTCCTTCGATTGAAAATTTTCATGGGCTCCTATCCATGAGTTCTCACATGGTCTGTCCATGCTTCTGGATCTCTGCTTCATTCTCCCAGCTGGCATCTTCAACTGGATGTCCCTTCCACTTGACTAAGTATTCAAAATATTCCTTTATTCTGGTCTTCTTGCTGACTCTTTTGTCCAGTATGCTTTCCATATGTGGCTTCTCTGCAACTAGCATCTGTTTAGTCCACTGAACCTCTGGTTGTTCATCACCTATTCCTGATTCCTCATCTTTGTATGGGTACAAATATGAGACATTGAATATCAGAGAAATTCCGATCCCATCGGGTAATTCAATCTCATAAGCATTTGCCCCAAATTTCTTCAAGACCCTACATGGTCCAATCTTCTTCATCTTTAGTTTGTTATATGTCCCCTTTGGGAACCTTTCATTTCTCAGATGTGCCAGAATCAAATCACCAACCTCAAATTGAAGTTGTCTCCTGTATTGATCTGCTCTGCACTTATATTCTTGGCTCAAGTTCTGCAATTGCTCCTTCACCTGGCTGTGAGGTTCCTTCATCGCCTCTACAAAATCTTCTGCACTAGCACTCCTAGTTGCATTCTGTTCTAAATATCTCAATTCTGAAACTCCTCTTGGCTACATCCCATAAACAATCTAGAATGGACTTTTCCCTCTGCTTTTTTTGATTGAATCATTATAAGCAAATTCCACCTGTGGCAGAATATTGTCCCACTGACTGTGGTGTTCTGTCACCAAGCTCCTCAGCAAGTCTCCCAAACTTTTGTTCACAACTTCTGTCTATCCATTCATCTGAGGATGATAAGCTGAACTGAATGACAATTTTTTTCCTAGCTTCTTCCATAAGGTTCTCCAGAAGTTTCCCATGAACTTGGTGTCTCAATTCGAAACTATGCTCCTTGGCAAGCCATGAAGTCGAATGACTTCTTTGAAAAATAGATTCGCAATGTGAGTTGCGTCACTAGTTTTCTGACACGATGTGAAGTGTGCCATCTTAGAAAATATGTCTACCACTACAAAGATCAATTCAAACCCTCTTTGTGTTCTTGGTAGCCCCAATATGAAGTCCATGCTTACCGCATCCCATGGCCTGTCAGGTATGGGTAACGGTTGATAAAAGCCTGCATTCTGCCTCTTTCCTTTTGAATGCTGACAAATTTTGCATCTGTCCATGAATATTTTGACATCTTCTCTCATTCCTGGCCAAAAATATGACTCGTTTAACTTTGAGAATGTCTTGTCATGATCGAAATGTCCGGCCAATCCTCCATTGTGTTTCTCCTTCAGCAAATTCTCCCTCATGGAGCATTTTGGAATACAAAGTTGATTACCCTTAAATAGTAATCCTTCCTGGATCATGTATTATGTCCACTAGCTTTTGTCCCTGAGAATTGGATTCTCAGCTACTTCATATGCCTCCTTAAAATCTAGATCATCTCTGTAATGGATAGACAGAAGTTGTGAACAGAATTTTGGGAGACTTGCTGAGGAGCTTGGTGACATAACACCACAGTCAGCGGGACAATATTCTGCCACAGGCAGAATTTTCTTATGAGGATGATAAGATGAACTGAACGACAAGTTTGTTCCTAGCTTCTTCCATAAGGTTCTCCAGAAGTGTCCCACGAACTTGGTGTCTCGATCCGAAACTATGCTCCTTGGCAAACCATGAAGTCGAATGACTTCTTTGAAAAACAGATTCGCAATGTGAGCTGCATCACTGGTTTTCTGACACGGTATGAAGTGTTTCATCTTAGAAAATCTATCTACCACTACAATGATCTAGTCAAACCCTCTTTGTGTTCTTGGTAGCCCCAATATGAAGTCCATGCTTACCGCATCCCATGGCCTGTCAGGTATGGGTAACGGTTGATAAAAGCCTGCATTCTGCCTCTTTCCTTTTGAATGCTGACAAATTCTGCATCTGTCCATAAATATTTTGACGTCTACTCTCATTCCTAGCCAAAAATATGACTCATTTAACTTTGAGAACATCTTGTCATGACCGAAATTTCTGGCCAATCCTCCACTGTGTTTCTCCTTCAGCAAATTCTCCCTCATGGAGCATTTTAGAATACAAAGTTA
>JASDQU010103411.1:28717-39430 GCA_032191745.1 Picea mariana | reverse complement strand
GCTCACCACCCTAAAATTCAGTGATTTTAACCTTGGAGATCGCAAGGTATACAGTATGCTAGCCTCACACAAGTATTTGACTATTACAAAAGGAAAGAACCCCAAGATTGTACCGCAGTAATGGACCCATAACCTTGCGCAGTCAACCCTCCTCAACGTAATGAATATTCCACATTTTGAGAGGCATCAAGAAGTAAATGCCTATGTTCAACTGTTGCTGTCATGCTACCACGAAGGATATATATGGTTGGATCGGTACATCACCATGGATCCGATTCTGATCAATCGAATCACTAGGCTAAGCATGCAGGGCCTTGACCCATAGGACTTTTACCTTGGAAATATTGTAGATCATGCTCTTTCTCAATGAATAAAAGACACATATGGTGATCTGGAGAAAGGTATGCGAGGTTACAAGGTAGACTCCATTGAGAATGCAGCAGTACGCTTTGTTTTCTAGCTAATTGCAGGCAAGCTAGTTCGAAAAAACAGACCTACCCAGGTGATCGGATTTGTAATTGACCTCGCAAGGAAGTGCGTGGAGGGAATACAAATGAACTGGGTGAAATACCTTATAAATCAACTAGAGCTTGACTGTAGACAAGCACAGGACCAAGGGTATGAGTTCCACTTTAGATGGTTTCTCATGCTCATCACCTTCATCGTGTGGGAACTACCCGAGGGAGCCATGTTTTTGGAGATCGAACCCTTCGAACCTCTGGCCACAAAGTTTTGTATGCTGTGGTACTCCAGCGACATGAACAAACAATGGTAGTCCAATGCCGTCTTCCATGCATACTACATTCAGTTGAGGAATGCCATTCAGTCTACACCACACATTACACCCAACACTCTTCATAGGTTTTGACCTTTGATGAAATTCAACGCAGATTGTCACTTCACTTACATCACGGTGCGAACAGACGAGCACAAACAACAACTCCAGTCATATTACAAGTTGATAGAAGATGACCTAGAGGAGATTATCAAGGAATGGTTGACAGACCTCCTTGTTGCAGCAGATCCCGCAGAGATGTCCGATGTAGATAGCTCTGAAGCTATGCCGGATACACTAGGACCACGCAAGACTAAGAAGGATGTGGAAGTTCAAGATATCCACAACACATCCACGAAGACTGCTTCGCTATCACCTACTAAGGGAGGTGATGAGGAAGAACTAGGGGGCACAAAAGTTGAACAAAGCAAAGGCAAGGTTACCTCGCCTAGGGACGAGGCAGATCCCTCCAAGAAAAGGAAAACTACCCCACCGAGGCCCTCATCCAGAAAGAAAACTAAGGCCACCCGGACCACGCTTAAGACTATGCTTACCCCAGATGAATTTGAATTTCTAATTTCCGCACTGAATGATGTTTCATTAGAGCTCGCGGAAAATCAAGAAGCAAAGCAGGAGGAACTATTTCGCAGGATCACGGGCGAATTCAAAGAAGTGCAGTAGGAACTTCAGTCTAGCCAAGCAGTTTCTACGGCACCGTTAACAATGGAAAAATCAGGAACAGGCGATGAGCCCACACAGTTACAACAGATCGTCGAGAAAGTCGAAACTCGCCTTTAATGAGCTCAAGAAGACATAGCGAAATCTACCCAAGCTTTGGTGCAAGCACAAAGTGCACATGAAGAGCAATAGAGAAAGGTAGAATAGGAGAAACTTGACTTACAAGTGAAATGGGAGGAGGAAAAAGCCCAGTTACAGTAGAGCAAGGACCAGTTGCTAGCAGAGAAAATTGAAACAGAAGAAAGAGTTCACAAGGCACTGCGCTTTGTGACAATCATAGAAGTGAAGATGGAAGATCTTCTTCCGCATCAGGTGACCCAACTAGAAGAAGTAATCCAACAACTTCAATAGTGCATCACAGAACTAGAACTCTACACCATGCTTGAGACACACCAAGAGATAAGAGATCTAAGAGAGGCCACTGCTCGAAGCACAATCCACAGATTAAAAACTTTTTCTTCGGAATGTAGGCAGCTAAGCACCAGAAGTGCCCAGACCTATGAAACCCTCGCAGAGAATCCATAATTGCAGATATTGGAGGCCCAGCTCCATGAAGCAAAGCAGCATGCAGATGTGCTACAAGCACAACTGAAGTCTTTGACCCCAATCAAAATAATGAAGAGGTTCGCAGAGTAATGCATAGCCCAACAACAAGTACACACACTGCAAAGTAAAGTAATGGACGTTTCTCAGCGACTGCAACCACTCCAAGAGAAGGAATGTCAAATATTCACCAAAATTAAAATCTAGGAAGCTGAACTTGAATAGGGTTCCATCACTGCAGAACAACGCCTAGATGGACCGCTCAATGACACAGTAGTCCAGGAATTTACTGAACAAGAGGCTGTCGCACTGCAGCAGGTCGAACCCGCGTGAGGCAAGCTCGAGGTGTTCGAATAGGAATTGCTAGCCTGAGTGACTTGGGACGAGTCACAGGTGAGTGTTGGGGGCCTGTTGGCCCTTGACCAAGTTTTGAAGAGTACTTGGTCATACTTGACCACTTTTGGGGACTGCGACAGCTTGCCAAAGATGGAGCGCAACGCGAAGTGAAAATTAAAGAAGCAAGACCTATTTTTAGGTCCATTTTAGGGTTTTGGGTTGATGTAACGGGAAAGGGATGTCGGCCCGTGGGTCTACCCACGTTTAGGCCCATTTTGTAATCTATAAATAGATAGGCAATGTAAGAAATAAGAGGAGGTTGTTGCTTAGTGCAATTTGGCTACAATGCTAAGAGTTGGATCTGTGTGATCAAGTGTTGTAAGGCTCTGTGCATTTTGGTAAGACTTGCAGAGCTGAGTGCAAGTCCCTTTGAGAGACTGTAGAAAGCTTTGTGCTAAGTGTAAGGAAGAAGGATATAGCGAGTTGCGCAGACCTTCTCTCCTATGCGAAGTAAGGGTCATTGAAGCTCTATGTTGTAACTTCTTGACCAAGATAATATAAAGAAGACTTTGTGGATGTATCCTCAGGGTGGGGGTGAACCACGGTAACTGTGTGTATAATGGTTTGTGCTTCGCTCTTATGTATTTATCTATTTCTTGGCTAAGTGCTTGATGTGATTAAGTAGATCTAGTTGTGCTCTATGCTGTTGATGAATGAATGAACATTAGATCTGATATATGAGATGCTTAGTGCTTGACTAGTTGAGTCTAACATATATTTCTGAAATAAGTACCGAATCATTCTTAGTATAAGTATTCACTGCGATGCTCTGTGACTTCTGCAAAGTATATTAATGAATGTATGTTAAGGAATAAATGATGCTAAGTGTGCTATAAGAAAGATAACCACAGATCTGTGTCCCAGCTAAGCTTGCAGACACCTGATTCCTACAACCACCCCTACCTCTACGTTGGGTGAGACTTCATCTTCTTCGCAGGTGTTGCCTAAAGGGTCGGTAGTTAGGGCTTTGTTGGTGCACTCTTGAGCGTTGAAACCCGGGTCTGCCCCTGTGCCAACACTAGCCCCTCTTGAATTTCACAAGATCAGAGGCACGATATTCCCAATTTATCCTCCCTAAGCTATCACATAAGGAATTTAAATAGTTTTCCATTTGAGAACTAAATCAACAATCCAAGGAGAAGATCATTCACTGGATCCACTAACTTGGGATCTCCAAGATTTTTATGGAGAAAATGTATCTCAAGGATTTTAGGGAGAAAATATATCTCAAGGATTTTAGGGAGGACATATCTCTCAAGATCCATCAAATTAGGATATTGGTTTGAGAAAATATGTCAACCATCCATGAGACTCTCAACTTCTCCTTGATATTAGGAAACTAGATGTGAGGTGGATTCTCACACTAAATTAATTTTCCTTTCCCAATAAAAATGAATAATACATGTGCACATAGTATTTTGACCTTCATATGATAAATTTCTCCCTCAACATGTCTATATATCATGACAAACATTCCCTCACTTAAGTGTGACAAATAGGTGTGTAACATATGCCCCCTAAAGTATGAGGTCAGAAGAAAAATTGATGGCAGAAATACTTTACAAACATGTGTGCAAAATGCATTGGAATAGGAGAGCTAGATGTAAGTTGCAAACAACCATAAAATAATATATATGTAGCAACCCCAAGGTAGGAATAACCATACTTAGAATAAACTAACTCAAAAAATGGTCGTCGRCCAATACATTGTGGATCCATGAAAGTACTGACTAAGGATACGRCCACCAAAAATACAACGTGGATCCATATATCCATGACTCGATCAGGTCGTAGCCATGAAAGAATACACAATGGAGCTACAATATGAAAAAAAATAGCCATAGGCCAATATAAATTGGATCTATGTGACAACATATATATCACTAAAATCACCAACATGATGACCAAACTRAAATATTTTAAGTAATCAAATAGTCTCAATCGCAACTTGGGTGCCAGAGGAGTTCCCAGGGTCTTCATCCCGATCCGAAAATGGTATGATTATGRCCATGTGAATATATATCATGATGTCAAACATGGTAGAAACCACTTGATTAATKGTCATTAACAAGTGCGAGGGAAATCACCAATGATGACAATGACTCCCAAGGTACCCTAGCACATTCCAACAAATGTGAATAAATAAGATGAAGTAGAACATTTCTGGAATCATTCGATCGGAGGTCAATGATGTAAACCTATTTTCAAAAGTGAGGAGACCTACCATTGAGGCATGTAGGTTCCAAGGTACTAACTGGTTTCTAAGTCGATTTTTTGGATAATGTGTTGAATTCGACAAGAACATACTTGTCGAAGGAGGGCCGTGATGTATCCCATCATCGACAAGAAACTGACAGAATAAAGTGATGTAATATGATAGATCAAATGAGTTCAAATTGACACAAGGATGAAGGTTGGTAATACTACAGAGTGGTGGACTTGGATAGAAACGTCCCTTGGACATTATGAGGCATGATAAATGACTTGGAAACATTGAACTGATTGAGAGATAAACCAAAACACAATGTGACGATAATTGGGGTACTCTTCGGGTGAGCCGAAGGAGTATGATGACTCATAATATTGGTATGACTTAGAGATAAGAAGATTACAAAACTAGAAGACAAGACACAAACAAGTACCATGTTCAAGGGTGACAACAAAAAACTACCATAATGCCTTCTAAAACTTGACCCACTTCCCTCATTCCCCCCCCCCCTTCATGATTGGTGAGTACCTATTTGTTTTTTAATGAGATTGAGGAGGATAATATATTCTCAATATATCTCATCTTCGATGAGTCCCTCATCACATGTTTAACGAACCTTAAGAAGAAGGGGTTCGGTCCCATATGGGTCCTTCACTATATAATTTTATGAGCCTAGAGAAGATAAGCTCACAATATTTTCACATTTAGAGAGTCTTAAAAGAACTTAAAGGAGACTCTAGGGTTGTTCTTTTTTGTAAATTTAGTCTCCTAAGTCCAAAAAAGTATAAAACAATACAAGGGAGAACTCTTCTAGTCGAGGTTTACCAGAGTATTCCTTTTTCATAATTAGCCCAGCCAGTCTAAAAAAAGGGTTAAACTTACAACGAACAAAAACCCTTTCAAATCCTTTTAACGAGTGTGAAAGGAAACAAGTTCGCTCAAAAATATTTTCATGTTTAAAGAGTTTGAAAAAAGCTTAAATTAGACTCCGAAGACTTCATTTTTTAATGAGCTTGAAACAAAGAATGTAACTGTGATCGAAGTGTCTACTTCATTTTTACATGAACTTGAAACAAATAATGAAACTATACTTGGGGTGTATGCTTTAGTTTTAAATGACCTTGAAAAAGAGATTGAAACTATGCTCAGGGTTGTTTTAATTTTTAAATGATATTGAAACCAAAAATGAAACTATGCTCAGGGTTGGTTTCATTTTTACACGAGATTAAAACAAAGGATAAAATTATGCTCATGGTTGGTTTTATTTTTACACGAGCTCGAAACAAGAAAATAAATTATGCTCGGGGTTGGTTTCATTTTTAAACTACATTGAAAATGAAAATGAAACTTTTATCAAGGTTGGTTTCATTTTTAAACGAGATTGAAATAAAAAATGAACTATTCTCGAGGTTGGATTCATTTTTACGCGAGATTGAAACCATCAAATGGAAATTTTCTCTGGGTTGGTTTCAATTTTACATGAGATTGAAACCATCAAATGAAACTTTGCTCGGGGTTGGTTTCATTTTTATGTGAGATTGAAACCATCAAATGAAACTTTTCTTGGGGTTTTGGTTTCATTTTTAAATGACGTTGAAACAAAAAATGGACTATGCTCGGGTGATACCCATTAGCGATTTTTATTCCCAACATGATGTCTAGAGGTTGGTACTTTTCCCCTAGAATGATCGGTAGAAGCTAGTGACATAACTCCAACAAGATGTCTAGAGGTTGGTACTTTTCCCCTAAGCTTTGTTTCATTCACCGACTCTTCTTCTGCAGCCAAAATGACTCTTGGATAATAATATGAATAGGTTCACTAGAGAGGGAGGAAGAAAGAGGATCAACTAACACATGAGGAAGAAATGAAGGTTTAGGTACTAGATCTAGTGAAAGATCAAATATAGGGGAGTTTGTTTAAGTTTTTAATGACCTTGACACAAAAAGAAAACAATTGTCATGGTTATATGTTTAATTTTTTAACGAGATTGGCACATAAAGATAACTATGCTCATGGGTATCTGTTTCATTTTTTAATGAGATTGAAACAGAGAACAAGCTATGCTCATGTGTGTCTGTTTCGTTTTTTAACGAGCTTGACATAAACAATGAACTATGCTCATAGTCATCTGTTTCATTTTTTAATGAGATTGATTTTTTGTTATGGTAAAGTTACCCYTGTGGACAGACCAACCACCCTTGGATCAAGAMACCTCTTGATCCAAGACATAAGAAAAAAATGGTGAACTACTTTCCTCTTAGACCTATTTCTACAACTAGAATGAGAAGGAAGAGATGGAGGACTTACCTTTTTATGATGGTGATCCGGATTATTTTCGGCATGAAATGAGAGCRGAGATATAATAAAGTAATGTACAAAGATATCTTAGATACCCAATAATATAACAAAAATGTATCACAGATGCATTCATAAACACAGAGATACAGTAATACACTTTCTTTTTTATTATTGAGCGAAAATACAGAGTGAAATAATCGCTAGAATGGTGGCAGCTTATCTCTGAGAAGAGATGTGTCAGCTACTTGCATTCACAAGAAGATGATTTTACAATGAGGTTCCAAAGGCATTTTTATCATAAAGAAAATCCAAAACCCTAACCCTAGAAGATGAAAAGCCAACAGTTTTGTGGACCTCGTTTTGGGTAGTTTGGTGTATCAACTTCCTGGGGGCGTAACTTTGGCATACAATCTCCGTCTGGGGCGGACGATAGCTCATTAGAAAGGTATCATCGAGGAGATTCATTGTGGGGAATCAATCAAAGCCTTTGGATAATCAAGAATCTTGATCCTGAAAAACCTTCATTTAGGCCTTCTAAATGGTCCCAAAAGTTAAAAACTGCTAAAAGTAGTAAATTAGCAAAATTGCCAGAAAACTGTTTTGGGCCAGTTGGAAAAGGTGGGTGGCCACCGATATCCACCTGGATCAATCCATTATCCTTAGTAAGCAATGGTATCCATTGCGTTGAGTTCTCGGGGGAGAGGGAAAATCATTTGTTGAATCTTCATCTTGATGAGCTACTTGCCTTGTTGGAGAAGTTGTGTTTCTTAGCTTGTTGAAGGTTGTCACGAACTTGTGGCTAGAAGGGTTGGACATTTTTAACTAGTCTGGCTACATGATATTCTTGTGTGCATAAGTAATCTTTTCATTTTGTTGCAATCTTGTCGACCTGCTTCTGTTGAAAAGAAGGTGCTTGGGTCGAGGATGTAGTGGTTGCAGTATCCTTAGGTTCCCCTTTTGAATAGATTGTGAAGAAGCTAAATTTTGTAGTATGAGATAGTACCTTGTGGCACTGTTTAGGTGGAATAGTAGTTGGAACTACCTATGGTATTATGTAGATATGACCCCCCATAGAAACAATCACACTGTGGGGTCGAGACTGCAGGGCACTTCCACATATATGGCTAGCCCAAGAGAACATCACATACATCTAGTGGGGAAACATCACATAATACATCATCCTTGAAGGGATGGATGCCATATGAAAATCGACATTGGTAGCTAACACGAAGATCTCGTCCCTGGCAAAGCCACTCGATGTTGTATGGCTACGGGTGTGGTGTTGTCAACAATCCCAACTATTTGACGACCTCTGCTGATATGAGGTTCTTTTGGCTTCTGTTATCAACAATAAAATGCAGCGGGGTCCCCTTCACCCACATCTGTGAATGAAAAAGGTGCTCCCCCTCTTCTAGATTTGTTGGTTCTTTTAGTTTAATTGATGCGGTCATGACAATAGCAGTGGGGTCTGCTTCGAATATCTGTCTTTTATCGATATTTTTAGAATCATATTGTAAATTAGGGTTTGTCTCCTTGTCTTTGATCTCAGCCACCAATGACTATTTTGAGCGACATTCATCGATGTTGTGCTAGGAGATTTTGTGAAAATCACACCTTTTTCTAGTGTCTTTCTTTGTCTTCCTATGACCCTTCTTTTCCTGTGGATTGGACTGGTTTTCAGGAGACTGCTTGTTAGGGCCGTCTTTATCATACTTTGGTTATTGCGGATTTGTAGACTTGAACTCCCATTTTTTCTGGTGCTTAAATTTATGCTCAATTTTAACAAAATATCGATAAGCAACACCGAGTGATGAGATGTACAGAAAATCCATTTCAGTTTGGATGTATCTATGTAGAGCCCCACGATATTTCAGATTCAAATGTCATTCAGAGTCTTTGATACCCATCTTGGTGCACAAGGTATGGAAGGTATTTGTGTACTCTGGAACTTCTTGGCCCCTCTCTTGCTATAGTGTGGTCCATCTCATATACTGGTCCTCATAGTTTCCAATAGGGTAATACTATTCCTTTACCGCATCCACAAAAAAATCCCAAGTGGTATCGGGCCCATATATTCCAGAATATTTTGTGGAACTTTTCTCGCAGTAAGTTTCCCATCAATGTTTGACATGGGGAAGAGCTTTAAGGAGTGCAGAGGTGATCTTTTCCCTGTCGGAAAAATGGTGAATAGAGAAATAACCTTCTAGTATATTTAACCATTTGTCTAGGGCATCCGCATCTATTTGACCTTCAAATACGGGAATGTCAAAATCAACTTGTACCTTGAAAGGTGAGGTTCCTCCAAAGTGGCTGCTTGATGAATATGTGCCTTCTTCTATTGACAAGCGTTGAAGGATGTGGGAAAAATTCTCCATCATTTTGTTCCTCTATCACGTGAGAGCTTTCTCAAGCAATAGATTGATAGAATATTCTGCTCCACTGTTTTTATTTTCTTCTGTTATGGAGGATTTCTTGGGCGTGCGAGAGAAATTTTCCTCAAGAGAGACAATATCGAGACCCAACTTGCTATACTTGGACCTCGTTGGGGACATGCACTAAAAAATCATCAAGAGTAGCCTGCTCTGATACCACTGATCCAGATTATTTTTGGAACGAAATGAGAGTGGAGATACAATAAAGTAAAGTACAGAGATATCTCAAATATCCAATAATATAATAGAAATGTATCAGATATGCATTCATAAACACAGAGATACATTAACACACATTTTTCTATTCATGAGCGAAAATGTACAAAGACTGTAAAAATACAGAGTGAAAGACTAGCTAGAATGGTGGCAGCTTATCTCTGAGAAGAGATGTGTCTGCTACTCAGATTCGCAAGAAGATGATTTTACAATGAGGCTCCAAAGGCCCTTTTATTATAAAAAAAATCCAAAACCCTAACCCCGGAAGATGAAAAGCCAACAATTTTGTGGACCCCCTTTTGGGTAGTTTGGTGTATCAATTTCCCGGAGGCATAACTTTGGCATACGATCTCCGTTTGGGGTGAACGATAGCTTGTTGGAAAGGTATCGTCAAGGAGATTCATTTAGGGGGCTCAATTAGAGCCTTTAGCTATCATTGAGAATATCTATCATGAAAAAACTTCATTTAGGCCCTCAAAATTGTTAGAAAAATAGGACCGCGGAGCAATAAAATAAAAAAAATGCGGAAATAAAACATAGAAGATACACAATACAAGAGAGACACAGATTTACGTGGTTCACCCAGTGTGGGCTATGTCCACCAGAGAAATTTCCAGGTCCTTTCTTTATTATTATCCAAGAAAATGAAGGGATACAACCTACAACAAAATCCGCTGTAACTTCCTCTTCTTTCTCTCACAGTCTCCTCTCTCAGAATACAATATTCACCATCATCCATAGCCGCGATACATTTCCCTCATAAAATAGGGTTGCCTTCTAGGGAAAAAAACCCTAACATAATCTCTACCGTTAGATTTGCGACCTTATAATGAATGGTCCAGATTTACAATGAAATTACAATATACTTTTACAAGGCAATTTTTGCTTAGGGGGCTTCACCCCCGAACCCCCATCAGAGGACACTACCCCTGAACCCCCGCTAGGGGTCTGCTTGCCCCCAGACCCCCCAGTCGGGGAGATAGGCCCCCCAGACCCCGCAGAGGGGGTACCCCCCCCTCTGCACTCCCCCACGTGGAAGAGTGTACATAATTCTGGGGTGTAAATACTTCATGGGATATAAACACGACTGAAAGTAAAAGACCTA
>JASDQU010103410.1:250996-275662 GCA_032191745.1 Picea mariana | reverse complement strand
TGACTTCGATTGGGCACTAAATGTTTGAATAAATTCCTATTCAATCACATTCTTAATCTGAAATATGAATCTAATCTCTTTACAGAACCAAAGTGTTTTATAGTGGTATTCAACACAACCATAAAAATCTGCAAAACCAATTGAGAAGGGAATGCCTTTTATGTTTTAACATAATTGTCATTAACAAGAAATACGAGTAAGAAAAACTGCTATAGAGACATTTATCATTTAATTTTCCTCAAGCTAAACTGCATTTTGCTCTTGTCTAGCATCCAAATGAAATGTCACTCGGCCATTTTTTAAATTGGTCGAGCTTTTTCAGAATTGGCAAGTGTAAGGACTGTGCATAATACTGTATAGTATAGCTTGATATGCTTACAAGCTTGAAGCAACTACAAATGTTTATGGTGAATTTTAAAATTTTTTGATATATATATATATATATATATATTATTGTCGTCCCCTGAAAAATTTGGGGGTGCGCTCTAGCCGTCTCGGAGATGCGTCCCCGTCGTTCCCTCATCCCGAAAACCAATGCAACATAGCATTTATATCATTTGCAATATTAGGAATATCGTTTGTTTCTAGCTCATAGGAATTTTATATTCAACCTAACTTTTGCTAGATGCCTTGACTTTTGCTCATGGCTCACAAGGTTTGACTAGGCTCATAGAGGTTGTATGTTCCCCCTGACTTTTGCACTAGTCTGTCTATGCTCACAGAGGTTGTACATTCCCCCTGACTTTTGCACTAGACTGTCTATGCTCACAGAGGTTGTATGTTCCCCCTGAATTTTGCATTAGACTAACATAACATCTCGTTCGTCTTGACTTTTGGTTTGACTCACAGAGGTTGTACGTTCCCCTGGCTTTTGTCAATACCTCGCAAGACTGGTTGATTCTCCAAATCTCCCTAGCTAGCCTCAGGGTGGCCCATATGGCCTCTCATTGGAGAACGACTTTCGATGCTGCAAAATTTAACAGACTCAACATTACAAAGTTCACCAATAAACATCGACAATCTATGAGTACCTTGGCCATATGGGTACCTTGTTTCAGAGCTTTATTCCAACCCGACCTTGTTCCAGTGTTGCAATATATGAGTATTTGGAGATTATCCAAAGATCAATATTCCAGGAAGGCAGCACATGTTGTGATATTTTTAGTAGGTTTCTAGTTCAAGCTTCTAGAGATCTATTTTTAGCATGATTATAGTTTAGGCTTCTAGATATATTTTTAGCAATATTTCCCCGTGCATAATTTAGTGTAATAATAATATTCCATTAAATTCTTCTCCATAAATATCTCACGACTCTATCCTTTGATGCCTTTGTGCTACATGTGAATTGAAGGGCAATAAAAATATTTGAACATAAATAGAAGGGCTATGAAAATATTTGACCATCGTGATTTTTTTCCTGACAAGCAAGGGTAAATATCAAATTCTAGCACTAAGTGCAACAATAGCTCAGTGTTTTTCACTTCTAGTTCTCCTTGAATTAGTTGTATTACCAACATCTACTCCAACAACAATAATAGTCTTTGTTACCCATTTAGGGCAAAAAATCTCTTTTGTAGTCAAAATCCCTGCAACACACTTTGGATGAGTAGATTCAATCATACTCCCAATCAATAATCAATAGCAAGTTAATTTAGATTGAAAGTTCAGACTTGAAGTTGGTGTTGAAGATATAAAGGATCCTAAGTCAAAAGTCATCGTCAAAATCTCTAGATTTCTAGCTAAAATACAACTAGAGGCATCATTCTTCGAGTGTTAAAGGAGGATTACTCCTGACATCTTTTCATCAAATATAACATCTCGTCGACATACAACTTCCTACTTGGTCCAATAATACGACTGATAAGACTTCAACTCTTCAAAAATTCCAACCATGACAAAAGCATCACTCTTTGAGTCGATTTTCGTCTACTTGTTGTTAGGTATATAAGCCCATGCAAGAATGAAAAAGGTCCTCAAATGTCAAATGGAAGGTTTCATGCCACTCCATTTTTCAACAAGGGCCACATCCCACACCATTATGGTTGGAACTCTATTAAAATATAGTTTGAGCAAGCTATTGCTTCTACCCRAAAGCTATCTAGCATAACCTTTGCTTGAAGCAAAAATCTAGACATCTCAATTAAGGTTCTATTTTTCCTTTTTGCAACTCCATTCTATTGAAGGGTATATGGTACTAATCTCTACCATGAGATACAATTCTAAGCCAAATAACCTTCAAAGGCACCACTCACATATTCTCCTCCATTATCAAAGCTCAAACAATTTATAGGCCTCCATTAATGCCCTAAATTCTTTAAATTTTTCACACACTATATCCTTGTTCTTTAAGTAATATATCCAAGTATATCTGGAGATATCATCCATAAATGTCAAAATATACCTTCCACCATCCAAGGATGGATTATTCATTGTACAAAGATCACTATGTACAATCTCCAACAGTGCTTTCGCCCTCCAAGCCTTGCCTTTCTCAAATATTTCTCAATGATGCTTTCATAACATACAACCCTTACACACTCTATGAGGTGTAACCCTAGGTAGACCATAGACCATATTAATCAAGCCATCAGTTGCATACATCAGTAGTTCAAATGCCCTAGCCTTTCTTGCCAAACCCTACATTTGTAATCAATGTTAGCCATTAGTGCAAGTGGACCTCTAGTACATACCTTAGTGTCTTTGAATGTAGAAAGCTTGTAAAGTTTGTCTTTAGGATCTAAAATCCCTTCAGTGGTGACATCAAAGTTAAATGTCTTTCACAATAAACCTATCAAGCTGAAATTCCACCTTTTTGCCTATTTCTGAGTTGAGGTACCGAGAGAAGATTACCACTAAGTCGAGGTACATGATACACATCAATGATCACTTCATTCTTGCAATCGACCTCTCTAAATCCTTCAATGGTTAGTACATAATCATTTGCAACAAATATATTATCTTCCCTAGCTTTCCTCAAGGAGATAAAGAGAGAAGCATCCTCAACCACGTGATGGGAATAGCCAAAGTCCATTATCCATTCCTTGTGAGAAGTACAGGGATGTAGTGCATGAGAAGAATTAACAAAAAAACTGAGATTAGCATTACGTTTATCTTTTGGAGGTTAGCATTCACCCTCAGAATCTTTAACCGTCTAATCTAGGTCATTACTATTCTTCCAACAAGCACTTTCAAAATGCCTCGATCTCCCACAATAATGATAGGTTTTTATGTTCTTCACCTTTTTGGATTTCAATTGTTCATCACCATCTTGCTTCTTTTGGTTTTCACAACTCTTTCCTTAGTCAGTATTTTGAGAAATCAAGTTCCCATTTCAACTTGATTCTCTATAGCATTGTCTACCATTTCCTTTAGTAAGGTTAGCTCATTGCTTATCATCCATCTTTCCTTCCTCAAGAAGCTTTTCTTGATCTCTAATCAATAGAGTGCAAAAAGAATAAAAGGTGTGATCCTTACCATCTTCCTTCCTTGATGTCTAATTTTCCCTGAATGTGGAGCAGAAGACATCATAACGTGTCTTCAAATTCATCGGGATTGACACTATCAATTGACCTTCCTTCTGCACAAAATCATTCCCACATTCACCAAGCTTCAAAAGCAGCTCCTTCACACAAGCCAAATAATCCTCAATCCTATTGAATGACAGAGGGTTAAGAAAGATCAACTCTTTCTCAAGTTGCATAACTTAGCTTTCATCAACTTCGTGAACTTCTTTCAAACCTCATTTGGACAATCAAATCCACTGGTATGGAATCTCAATTCTCTGTAGATGTAGGTCGTCAAGACACCTACAACCACATCCTTTTTTCCATCGACCATGAACATTTCTTTTTTCATCCTTCAAGCTGAGTACTGCAATCTTGGTAAACTACCATAGTGCTTTGTTCTTCAGCAAAGTCTCCATATCTTATGCCCAAACACCATAATTATGTCCAAAAAGCACAATAGGGTCCAACTTTAGTTACAATGTCCACATATCTTCCAATGCCTACAATTTAAACAAGTCAATCCCTTTTCCAGATACCAACTTCTTCAAGGGCTCTAAAAATAGCTTTCACAATCTTCCTATGGAGTGACAACCTCCAACAGTGTTTGCAACAATAGATCAGTTACCATCTACAAACTCTTAACAACTCTTAATCAGTGCTTGTTACCAAAGTCACCGGGTTCACCTACTTTTAGCCTTGAAGTTAGAATTCAAGCAAATCTCAAGGTCTCCATTAAAATTCGCCAAACAATTATGTAAATTCAACCATGACTAAGGAGGTCATCCTTGTATTGTAGCTTGTACATGTCAATGGAGAAGCATCGATGCCATGATTTGGATGGCAGAGCTATCCTTTATGTTTTTCTATGCCCCTGCAAAAACCAATGAATCCAACCACTCCAATGTGTGTATACTTATAGGTTGGAGGAGGGTACACATGCTTACATACATGTTGAAATCAAAGTATTCCCACAAGAGGCCAAGGTGTCAGGCATGTGGGAATCTTCGTTGGCACCAAATTAGGATTTCATTTCAGTGAAATCAGCCTTGGAATGAGACTAGGGCCTCATGGGCAAGTTGATGGGTTTTGTGGGCTTGTGTAGGGGTTTCACACCCATAAAGAGGAATTAAATATTCTAATGTAATATTGAGTTTAGTGGAGGACTCCTTAGAAAAAGCTAAGGGCTTATAATCTCACATTAAACTCCTGTAAAAGGAGAGGAGGAGATTGTGACATTATGGAGTTAGCATAAGTGAGCAAACACTTGTGCTAGGAGAATGGAAATTTCAGCAAGGGAATTTTTGCACCTAGGCAATCTGGCCTAGGGTTTTTGGCCATTCTATCTTTGTTCTTGGCTGGGAGAAACTACACGTGTGAAGAGGAGAGAGGCTTCACATGTGGAGGAGAGGCTGCAACTGAGAAAAACAAGCCACACGTGTGGTACGGACCACACATGCGGACCGTACATGTCTGTACAACAGGTCGTACAAGTCCATACAGCAGGTCGCATTTGTGAGGACAGAAGGGCAGCCGCACGTGTGAATTTTTGGGCAAAAAAACAGGTCCATACAAGTTGATGTCAGCATGTCGTATAGGTGACCTGTAGCAAGCTTGCTGATTAGAAATTCTTCCGAGTAAGTTGTTGAGTTTGGTTGCTGAATTTTTTAATTTGTGAGGATAGGTTTTGTCATCTGTTTTGGTGATTTTTCTGGTTGTAAAGGCTGGTTTTGCCTTCAGAAAATTTCTGAAATTGACATTTATAGAACAAAAAATTTGTGTCTCAAATGTGTAAATGGTTTATCTCAGATCTTGATGTTTCTGTTGTTGTAATTTTTCTGTCATAATTTCAGTGTAAAGTTGTTCAATGATAACAGCTATGGTTTATTGTTGGATCACTAGGAAGCAATTTTCAAATCTGAAAGTAGTCACGTAGGGTTGCATGTGAAAATTGACATGGTACCAGAGTTGAGGCTTTGGAGGAAGAGAGGGAGTCGTCCTTTGAGACATAGTTGTGGGTATTTTTTGTTCTAGGCAGGTCACCATGGAGACTTGGTTGGTGGACAGTGGAGCTTCTTGTCATATGACAGGATCACAAAAATCACTCACCAGTTTGACAGAGGAAAACTCACGATTGCAAGTGGAACTTGGTGATAATGCCAAGTATGCAGTCAAGGGATTTGGAACAGCTTTGTTGCAACTGAAGACCAGAAAGCCTCTCAAGATGAGTGAAGTGTTGCATGTACTTGGACTGAAGAAGAACCTACTTTCTATCTCTGCCATGGAGGACAGAGGGTATGCAGTGGCATTCGTAGATGGGCAGGTTCTCACTTGGCCAAAAAGATTGAGTCTTGACTCAGCATAAGTCATTGGCACTCGTGATGTCAGTCTCTACGAGCTGAGAGTGATAATCTATGCAAGCTTTGGCATAGAAGATTGAGACATTTGCATTACAAGGCCCTACCAGGATTGAGAAAAATGGTTATTGGTCTTCCAGAATTTGGAGTAGAGCACCAGGGTAGAAGAAGGGGTTGTGCACTTGGGAAGAATACCAAAGCTTCTTTTCCAAGCAATGATAGTAGGTCCAAAGGGATCTTGGACCTAATACATTCGAATGTATGTGGACTGATGTCAGTGCCATCCTCGAATGGTTACCGGTACTATGTAACCTTCATTGATGATTATTCCAGGAGGACATGGATCTTCTTCATGAAAACCAAGGATGAGGTCTTTAACTAATTCAGGGAGTTCAGGGCTCTAGTAGAAAATCAGACAGGGAAGAAGATCAAGGTCTTGAGGTCAGATAACGAGGGTGAGTATACCTCAAACAAATTCAAGGATTTCTCCAAGGAGGCAGGAATCAAGAGCGAGATGACAATGCCCTTCAACCCACAGCAAAATGGGGTTGCGGAGAGAAGGAATCATAGTTGAGGCTTGCAGGGCTATGCTACATGACTAGGATCTACCCTTGATGATTTGGGCAGAGGCGTGCAACACCGCAGTCTATATTTAGAATAGTTGTCCTCATAAGATCTTGGAGGACAAGACTCCTGAGGAGGCATTCACAGGAGTAAAGCCAGAGATAGGGCATTTGAGGATCTTTGGTTGTCCAGTTTACTTCCATGTTCCTAAGGAGAAGAGGACAAAGATAGAGACTTCTGGAAAGAAGGGCGTATTTGTGGGATACAGTGAGACATCGAAGGCCTACCAAATCTACATTCCAGGACAATGATATGTGGAAGTTAGTTGGGATGTCAGATTTGAGGAAGACTTGGCTTTTAGGAGATCCTGTGAGATCACAGCATGTGGTGAGGAGCAGGAGGCTCCAAAGGTTGAGGAGAGTACAGTTCCATCCAGTGCAGTGGAGCAACCCTCAGATCATGAGGACTCAGAAGAGTTTATGGATCCAGTGGATCCTCCTAGTGACGAGGACACGAGGCCTAGATGACTTCGAGACACCTTAAAGGATGTTGAGGGACATACAACCCCCAAAGGCACCTTCAGGGAAAGTAGACCGCCACAAAGATTCTCCATCTATGTGGCCCTTATGAAACTCCCTCTTACCAAGGAAAGTGTCACTCACCCCTCCAATCTTGTCCCTACAGTGGACATCATTGCCTGCTAACAAATACTTGGAGAGTATCGTTGTACCCTGATCATCAAAAGTGGCCTCTGACTCTGATCTGCTCAACCAAAGATCCTGATCTTTGCATCTCACCAAAGATCTCTACCTTCGAATCTCACCAAGGATCTCTACCTCTTGGCATCTCACCAAGACTCTCTATCTCTTGGCATTTCACCAAGAGTCTCTCGATCTTGGCATCTCACCAAAGATCCTCACCTTGGTCTCTCACCAAGGATCTTCCTCCTAAAGAGGAATCTGAAACTGATCTGCTCGTCTCTATAGCCAAGTGTGACCCAAACCTCTCTGGCGCCTTTGCTCACACTCATCAATCTTTGATGCTCTGAAGCCCCTACACCAACTGTCTGTCTACTCGACAACTCTAAAACTACAGTTGTCCCAGGTGGACCAGTCACCCCTGAATATGGTGTCCTTGATGATTGAGTCTACGTCCCATGAGACACAACACTCTCAATATGGTGTCCTTGATGACTGAGGGTGCCCCCTTTCTCTGACTCTCTTTGGGATCTACATTGACAAGCAGGAGTCTTTCCTCCATGAGCACCTCCAGGAGGGAGATGGCTACCTTATGCATCAGATCTTGATTTCCCTGCCTATCTTTGTCAATGACTTGATCTTGTTGGCCTCTACTCTTGAGGGCCTACAGAAATAGATTGACGCTCTATCTAGCTTTTGTGATCTTCAACATTTGACGATCATCCTAGGTAAAACCAAGGTTATGACCTCCAATGCATCGAAGAGTTTTCTTTGTAACTTACATTTCTACTTTCAAGGGGAAGAGATTGAGATCACAATAGCTTACACCTACCTGGGGGTTTAGTTCACGGGCTTCATTTAAACATGCATCAGGCCCTCTAGCCTTAACTCAGCAAAGGCTACAATTCCCTAGCCCTCGTCAAGAGACAGTGCTTCCAAGGTCAATTTCAAGACATCTCATCCAAACTTTACCTCATGAAGGTGACTATCAAACCCATGATCCTCTATTGGTTCAGAGATCTCGGGACCGAGCTTGCTTTAGACACATTGGGCTTGGACGAAGAGAGTTCAAATCCTGAATTCAATTGACAACTTTTGGTAAAAGGGACCTACCTGAAATTGAATAAGGAGGCCTTACATTGAAAAGTCTAATCATTGTAAAAAGAACACTTTGGCGTGCATGAACGACAATACTCGAAACCCTAAAGTTTTTTGGTGGCAAAAGTACAAATGAGCATGACAAGTGCAAAACTAAAATGGGTAGAGGAAAGCATTTGCAAAATGTCAATCAAGAAATTAAAGAACTACAAGACTCCTTACATGCTTTAAATGATTAGGTTGTTGATCTTCACAAGCAACTGGATGTGGAGGATAGATTGATCAAATCACTTAAAAAAAATTAAGTGAAAAGGAGCAAGAGATGCTAAGAATACAAATTGAGAACATGATGCAAGATAAGTCGATGATTGATGCTACTTGTGACACAAATGACCTAATGAAAATGGTTGATACAGATGCAACAAAAGATATAATTGATGATTACTTAACTTGTTATGAGATGGAATCATTCATTAACAGTGAATTGATGAAGACAATTTTTTTTGAAGATGAGTCACAAGCAAAAGATCCAAAAGCACAGAGTGATACCAAAAGCGATAAGTGAATAAGAACTTGATTTTTCTTTTGAAGTTACAAAAGAAAACATTCAAGAACATCAACAAGTACAAAATGATCCTTCTAAAATCATTGTCAAACCTTGGGAAGAATTGCAATTTAACAGGAATCGACATGGTTTAGGATATGAAAAAGACATTAGCTTTCATATTCCTTGCTACTCCAAACCAATTCAGTTTGTGAGGAACAAATTTCTTGCCGAAAATTTGAAGGGGCAAGATTCAAATGTTCAACAAGTTGATACGAGAGTTAATGGTGTTGATGATAAACAGATTGAGAAAATTCTTGATGAGTGCCAGCATTGTCACTGAGTTGGCCATATCGAAACAGAGTGTTTTGATCTCCATCATTGTCTTCATTGTCCGAAGACAAATCATCATTCAAACAAATGTCAAAAGAAGAAGAAAGTTAAAAAGAAAATAGTTCATTATGGTTGGATAAGTTGTTCATCAAGGAAATCTTCAGACACAGATCTCACTTCCTGCATGCCCTTGCCTCGCCCTAGGATGACCAGAATGATCACCTCATACTTTCATGCTGACCCATCAGATCGGAGCAACAAGCAACGGGCTAAGTCCCAAAGTATAGTGGACAGTAGATTGGTGAGGCCTCATGTCTCTCCTCAACCTTCCCCCCAAGGAGATAGATCGTTATGATTGAGACCGGTTCGAAGGTGTCGAACGATACACCAGTCCATACATACTCAAAATGCTAGAGGGATTAGCTCCAGACGGATCCAAAGCAGGGCACCTCCCGTTCGCCAAACTACCTGCCAGAATCAGATAAGCTCCCAAAGATCTATCCAGAGTTTCTTTTATTTGGCCTCGGATGCTAAGAGTATCCCCCCTAGGATCATACAATCGAACCCCCCGATAGTGGAAACTAACGGTGTGTAAGTGCCCAGTTCGCCTCCCTTGCCATCGAACATGCGACCCGAGAGACCTTGATAGCCGCATCGTCACACCTCTCTCTCACTCTCTCTCTCTTGACAGATTTGAGTTGGGTATACTCACTTTTATTTTGGATCACCATACCTTTGTCATGGTTATATACTTTATGAGGCTACGCTACTTTAGGTTTCTTTCTTTATGTTATTTTCCGCTTTATCTAGGAGTTGCGGTTGCACTCCCACATTGTACTCATACTTGTTGCTTTCAATTCCATTGACCTACTTTTGTAGTCATTTGTTGGACATTAATAAATTTATCTTATCTTATCTTGACAATGGAATCTACAAGCCAAGATTTTGCATACATCTAAATGTTGAGTTCAAACAAAGGTAAAGACATATTTGCATAGAGAAGTCACAAAAGAAGATGGCTTTCCATCAATTTTTACAGATGATGATTTTGGCCAGATTGGGGCCCAATTTTAAATGTTTTCCACCCTCATATATGAGGGTGGGGGTGGGGTGAATAATAGAGAAAACATATTAAAAATTGAACCCATGACTCGAAAATGGTACTCCCTTGCACCTTAAAAAGGGTAAGTACAAAAATGAAATGAAAAAGGTACACCCTTGCACCTCAAGGGGGGGAGTACATTGATGAAACAAAATGGAACTCTCTTATACCTTAAGGGAGTACATTGATCAAGTCAAAATGGTTAGTGATGAATAAAAACCACCAAATACATGGCATCAAGTGAAAATGGTTAGTGATCAACCAAAACCACCAAATACAATGATGAAAGAGCTATTCAAGAAAAGAAGACTCCAAGGCCCAAGCTTGGATCCCTTCGACATGACTTCTCCCCTTTCAGCTGAGAAAGGGAGGGAATATCAATTATGACTGTCAAACTTCAAGTTTCGACAATAACAGTAACAATAGCATTGCAAATATTTCATCACTTATAATTCAATTGAATCATAAACAAAAAGCTAATTGACAATATTTGTGTGTCATTTCTAAGAGCATTATTGTAGACATTTTGTTCACCTGGACAATCATTAGAATTAGCATTATTGCTTGGCATTTGATTGGGTTGTCAGGCATTTTCAGGGAAGGGTCAAACCTAAAGCTAATTCATTTCTCATCATTCACTCTCATCAAATATTGGAGTTCACATTAGTGGACAGATTACAGATATTGGCGTTCACATTGATGGACAAATTACATATATTGGAGCTCATATGTTCAAACAGTGGGTTTTTCCAGATTCTCGGCATTTAGATTTAGCGGTTTTCCAGGCAGATCTTCATCAAAGCTTAGTTCAAAAGTTTCAGATTGAAGATAGAAATGATACCAGTCTATTCATTAGTTTGTGTTTCCTTGATGGTATGATTATTCAGATTTATGATTGAGGGTGGGATTGTTAGCCTATGAGTCCCTAGACAATCACAAAGTCCTAAATCACCTCTTTATGAGTTATTATTCTTGTCTCTTGATGAGGTGTCATTCTTATCTAATGATGAGTTGTCAGTATAAAAGCATATCTAGATCTAGAAGATGTTGGAGAAATTCTATTTTAGGCACACTAGTTCAGTGGGAGTTAACTCACTAGTTCTATTTTAGACTTTCTAATCTTAGACCATCATTATTATGCATGCATTCCTAATTATAGGATGCCATTGCCTACATGAGTGAAGATAACTCACTCATTGATAAGATCATAATATGCATTGATTCTCATTCTTCATTGTGTATCTCTCTTCCTTTTCTTGATAAGCTTTGTTTGTGTATGCTTTATCTAGATCTCCTGTGCAGGTTTCCGTGAAACACCGACATGGTTTCAGAGTCAAGTTGCTTGGAGCAACCCAAACAAGCTAGAGAAGAGCGAAAGAGTCCTTGAGTAAATCTAGTTTCCGCAATCGTTGCGGCCTATCCCTATCGAAAGGTTCGACGATTGGAATCGTCGCGGCCTATCCCTGTCGAAGGGTGTGACGATTGCACTGTGTTATTCATCTGGGGTGCGACGATTCAGTTTTTGACAATCATCACACTGTGTCCTTCTCTAGGGTGCGACGATTTAGCATCGTCGCACTTTATCCTTCTCTAGGGTGTGGCGATTCAACAGCCCTCCAAAAATTGGTTTTCTGCAGTAAAATAGCCATATATCGAAATCTGCGATCTGGGTCGAGCTGAAATTTTTATCGAAGACGTATAACATAGGGGTGCTCATGCTCACCAAAAATCTCCAAACCCCACATCATATTTTAGGAAATATAGTTGTTTTATCATATCCGTAGTTGCCATAGAACCTATCATATCTCAGAATCCACGATCTGGGTTTTCAAGATCTTTTCAGAATCAACAGCAGGATGGAGGCGATGCAACTTCTTCAATCAAGTCTAGTGATAATACTCACACCGTACAACTATTTTGAATGGAAGCTGAAGGCCGCATTCCAACTCAAAAGAAAAGGACTGTATAATTTGACGATGGCAACAGAAATAGAGCCTACATCAACGCTTGAGAAGACAAGATGGGAGAACTGTAAGGATGAGGCCACAGGACTACTTCTTGAGTTAATCTCCGCCGATTTATGGTTTCATGTTGTCACATGCAAGACTCCAAATGAGATCTGGACCACCTTGGAAGGACTCTTTGGAAAGCAGGATGAGATGCGAGGTCATATGCTTGAGGTAGAGTTGAATACCTTAGACCCTAAAAGTTTTGATAATATACAGGATTTCTTTACTAAACTGAAATCTTTGATTTTGGGCTTGGGTGAATGTGGTATTGACAAGTCTACACAAGAGAAACAATTTATCTTGGCCAAGCTAGGACCAGAATATGTTGTATATGTCTCCAATTTCCATTCTGGCAAGATGTCTTTTTGGAACAAATTGAAAAATTCCTACATTAGCTCAGTTCATTGAGTCTCTTACACAAGAGCACACAAAACTCATACAGATGGGCCTCATGAAAGATCCCAAAGCACATGCACTCACCATGCATGATGGAAAAGGGTCATCCAAATAGAACGGGAAGGAGGGATATTCCAAACCCTTTAATGATTCTTCAGGTTCCAAAGACTCTTCAAATTCCAAGAAGAAGAAGGGAAAGCAGTGCACTTACTACGATAAACCAAATCATGAAGAATCCACATGCATGAAGAAACAAATCGATCTTATTGCACATGCACTTCAGCAAAACATTGGAAACTTCATTCTAGAGGGAGTCAAGAAGCTGAAGGAAGAAGATCCTTCTCCTAAGAAAGGTAATCATCATGCTCTGGTTGCAATTAATTCCTCATCTGATTCATGGATTATAAATTCTGGTGCATCCCATCATATGGCAGCAAAAGAGGAAGTTTTCTCTTCTTTGAGTCCATGCTCAAGACCCCCTATTCTCCTGGGGGATGATATTCCAATAAATTATAGGAGAAGGGGCAGTGGAACTCCACAATGGCAATTTTGAGAATGTTTTACATATTCCAAAGGTTTCTATGAATCTGCCCTCAGTTTATCAGATCACTCAGAAAGGTAAAAAAGTTGAATTTACATCGGATTCAGTTTCATTAATTGACATGCATGACAATTCCATTATTGTAATTGGTGAGGTGGATCACAAGTCAAGGTTGTATAAATTCACTGAGTTTTCTGACGATGACTCCTCTATTCTACTTACACATAATGAGAGTACTTTGCATGCACCTCCAATGCAACATGCATATACTCTTGTGCTTCCATCAGTTTCAGACATCAGAGATGACTCCATACACTCAGATTTTGTACATGGAAATAAGCAAGTAGTACATCCAGATAAGAAGCCAGCGCCGAGGGTTCAGCAGATGCCCAAGAAGGCACAGACCACACTTCAGTCAGCAAGAAACCTTGCAGGGAATCCATTGGATTCAAGGAGGACTCGATCTCAGCATGAGGAGTCTTCTCATGTATTTTCATCTTCAGAACCTGCGATGCCCATGCATTGCTATATGGTTCAATCTACTCATCCGTAGACCTACAATAAGGTTGTGGGAAATCCATTATGGCAAGCAGCCATGCAGAAGGAGTATGACTCACTCCTACAAAACCAGACTTGGAATCTGGTTCCACTTCCACCAAAAAGGAATATTTTCAGGTGCAGATGGGTCCACAGGATCAAGAGGTACAAGGCCCGACAGGTTGCCAAAGGACTTCATCAGATCCATAAAGATTTTTACATCTTCACGAAGACTTTCAGTGAGCAAAAGTTTCAGACTTTGCGGAATCGTCTTGCAGTGAAGAACACAGTTGCCTAGCAGCTGCCATTTTCTTCTTTTGATACATTATCTTTTGAGGGGGGGGGTTGTTCCCATGTGGTTTTCCCTCTTTCCTCATTTTTATTGGGTGTTCATTAGTTGCATTGTACATGAGTACTTAAAATGGCCTAGTAGCCGGAACACATTTTTTACTCCATAGTGATGTTCAAGAGGGGTGTTGGAGAAATTTCTATCTTCGGCACACTAGTTCGGTGAGAGTAACACTAGTTCAGTAGGAGTTAACTCACTAATTCTATTTTAGACTTTCTAATCTTAGACCATCACTATTATGCATGCATTCCTAATTATAGGATGCCATTGTCTATATGAGTGAAGATCACTCACTCATTGATAAGATCATAATATGCATTGATTCTCATTCTTCATTGTGTATCTCTCTTCCTTTTCTTGATAAGCTTTGTTTGTGTATGCTTTAGTTAGATCTCCTGTGCAGGTTTCCATGAAACACTGACAGAAGAGGTTTACACCCATGTACTATATGTTGATTTCATTGGATGAATATATTGTTGAGATGGCTAAAGCCTTTTCTACCAATCTTCCTATGTTGTGTCTCATTGCATAGTTTAGCAATATGCACCATCACTACTAGTCTGTTTAAAGCCAACAAATAATGTGCAACCCAAATAGTAAAGGAAGAAACATAACATGAGATTATAAAGAAAGGGACCAAGAAAGACAACCTTTAAAGGAATGAACAACCCAAGCAACAAGTCACATCTTCAATAACAATCTCATTAGATTAAATGAGTCATTAACATGTCCCACATCAAATCTTTTATTACAGCAGAAATTTTCTCCAATATCCAAGATTACATCAAGGGCTAAGGAGGGATGAATCCTCACACTCGGTCCCTTCTCCTATGCAAAGACTTACCCTCAAAAGAGATCAATTCTAGCAATAAATCACTAGCCACTCTAGCACAATACCATAATAATCCAAGAGAAATGAGATGAATGAAGAAAGAATCATGTATACTTGCTTGTACCTTCACTTCCACCTCCTACGTGATGTTCAACTAGGTTAAGAGGGGTTTGCCTTATCAATCCAACCATGAATAATAATAGAGAGATCCAATCCTCATATAAATTTGAGCTCCATCTCCTTTACAATAAAATATCATCTAGTGTAATCTAGATCCACAAATCTCTCTAAAAGATAGCCATAGAATATTTCTAGATTCATGCTTTTCTCCAAGAAAAATACTAGAATAATACGTCATAGGGTTCTCCAAGACAAAAATGCCTGATATAAAGTAACAATGATGAAGGGGATACCATATATCTCTCTCTTAAGCAAAACACCTCCTTGAATGAAGCATCTTTGACCAAGCAAATAAACACCTCATGCCACTTGTCATCTTCTCCTTTGGTACACCCTTCAAATATAGCCTCAAATCATGCAAAGTTGAGCCCTATCTGCAAGGAGTTCTCCACCATGTCCATTCATTAATCTCACTCTTCACAAATAACCAAAATGTTGAAGCAAAAAAGGTGGGGCATGTAGAAATTTGAGGAACTAGAAGGCAGCCCAACATGTATGTTTTTGACCTCTTGTTGGGCTCTAAGTTTACTCAATCAAATATGTCCTTTCTATTGTTTTAGGACAGAAAACAGGTCTGAAATTTTCTACCAAGAAATCTGCCTTCAAACTGATGATTATATGCTCTTTTAAGGTGCCCTTGTAAGTGTTTTAGTCACTGGATGTTAGCACATGCATACCTTAAAACATATAGCACTCCTCTAGGATCTTTACAAGCTCCTACTGTTGATTTAAACACTAAGCATACATGATAAATGAACACAAGTATTTTTGGTCAACATGACCCTGGATAAAACCCCCCGGGGAAAACCAGTTTGGAATATAAGTCTATATATGTGATGTAATGAGTATGAGATACAACAAGTACATGAAACAAATGAACTTGATACAAAGGCAGCCACTCTCAAGCTGCTATACAAGTCCAAGAAGGTGAATGTGCCCAAGCATGGTGCACCCTTCTCCTTTGTTGCTCAATTCCACTCTAGCCTTGCGCCCTTGCTGCTCAAAGCTTTGTAGAAGAATCCCTTGCACACAAATCTTCCCTTGTGTGCTACCTCTCCAACAAGACACTCCAATCAGCAATTTGACAAGTCGAAGACCTCCCTACTAGGTGTGCGCCCTCCTCCAAGCAAGCATGAACACCACAAAAAATGAAAGCCAAAGCCTCCTAGAGCCCTCCATGGAAGGAGGCGCCCTTGCTGACCTCTTCCTTTGCTTCCATTCCCATCTCCATTGCTCTCCTCTTCCTCTCCAAGTGAACAAAAGATAGAATGACCCTCCTTTTGCCCTATGTGCCCCTCTTAAGGAATTATAAGGAAACCTAAAAAGATCAATGGCTAGGATCACTCCAAGCCATATCTAATCCATGGTTGAGATCTCTCAAAAAGAATCTCAACTCAAAACCCACTTTGGGTTAAGTTTCCATAGTTCACTTTATGTCCCCCAATTCACCCACAAAGTGAATTAATAGTCACTTTTCACTCATGTGACAAATTTCACCCTTTTGACTTAGGAAAATGTCAAAGTGACATAAAGTATAAGGCACAATGGGTCAAATATTTACCTCTTGTGGTTAGAGACCCACAACCACAAGGAACCACTTCCCTTGGTACACCAGAACTCAACACTCCCTCTTACCGAGGAAAGTGTTTCTCACCAAGCCAATCTTGTCTCTGAAGTAGACATGATTGCCCCTTGGCAAGGCCTTGGTGAGAATATCTGCCACCTGCTGATCAGTCAAAATATACTGGAGCTTCACTACCCCACGCTGAACCCAATCTCTGATGAAGTGGTATATGATCTCAATATGCTTCAACCTGTCATGAAACACTGGATTCTTAGAGAGTTTGATACAACTCTAATTATCGCAGTGAATGATCGTCGGAGACAACTCCTAACCAAATAAACCAACCAACAACTCACGAAGCCAAATGGCCTCGCAACTGGCCTAACTAGTTGCCATGTACTCTGCCTCGGCCAAACTCATAGCAATTGACTTTTGCTTCCGGCTAAACCAAGAAACAACTTTTGATCCCAAGCCAAAGCAACACCCTAAGGTGCTCTTCCTGTCAGTAGCACATCCTGCCCAATCTAAGTCTGTGTAGCCAACCAAACTGACTCCATCCCCTCTAACGTAGTCCAAACCAAAATCCATTGAACCTGCTATGTACCTCAAAACATGTTTTCCCCAATCCAATGAACACTCCTAGGCTCCACCATAAACTGGTTGAGTGTGCTCACGGCAAAACAAATATCCGATCTAGTGTTGACCAAATACATCAAAGAACTTATCAGTTGCATGTATCTCGTAGCATCCACCAACTAGAAATCTGAAGCGTTAAGCTTCTTCTAGTTGGTGACCATAGGTGTAGACATGGGCCTACAGTCCTCTATCTGAAATTTGCTCAAGATGTTTGCAGCATACTTCCCCTGCGCTAGAAAGATATGACCCTCCTCCTGCCAAACCTCTATGCCCAAGAAATAGTGCATCAAACCGATGTCTGTCATCTCAAACTCTAATGCAAGTCCCAGCTCGCAATCAGCTATGAGAAGCTCTGCTCCTATGATGAACAAATCATCAACATGTAATATGAGAATGAGTGTATCCTCACCTCGAATGATGTAGTAGAGGTTAGGATCTGCCTCACTCTTCTCAAACCCCATCTGAAGCAAATAAGTGTCAATACATGAATACCAAGTTCTTGGAGCTTGCTTCAGAGCATAAAGTGTCTTTCTCAGAAGGCACACATGAGAATCTTTCTCCATCACCTCAAACCCCTATGGTTGCTCAATGTACACCTCCTCCTCAATAAAGTCATTCAGAAATGTGGTATTTACATCCATCTGATGTATCCTCCAACCCATCTCTATCGCTATGGAAATAATACTCTGAATGGATGTGTATCTCGCAACTGGTGCGAATGTCTCATCATAGTCAACTCCCTCTACCTGAGAGAATCGTCGCGCCACAAATCGGGCCTTGTGTTTCTCTATGCTACCATCTACAACATACTTGGTCTTGTACAACCATTTGGAAATCACAACCAACTTCCCCACTGGACTCGGCACCACCTCCCATACATCATTGCGCATAACGTAGTCATATTCCTCCAGCATGGCATCTCGCTAAACCTGCTGGTCAACTGCCTGCGCAAATGTCTCGGGCTCTGTATCTGTGGTGCTCGTCACCATTGCCAAGTAGGACCCAAGTCTATCTGGTTCTCTGCTCTCTCTAAACAACCCCCTAGGCTCTCTAATATTCTCCTTGGCTTCCTTCGAGGTCTCCTGAAACCATCTCGGTTTCCTCTTCCCTGGAGTAACAAAAGGAGAAGTAAGATCTACGTGCCCACGAGTCTCTATCTCGGATCTTATGCTAACACTTTGAGATCCTGAAGTCTGCACCCTCTACCTGAACCCTCTGCAACTGTGAACCTGAAGTTGTGTAAGGTGACCATGTCACCCCTAAAACTGGTGTACTCGACACCTGAGGTTGTGCTCCCTCTGAAAGATCAATCTGTCTCTAGAACCTCCTCAATACTGTCTCTCGACTCGAGAGACCTCCTGAAAGCTCTACCCTCCTCAAATCTAACCTCTCTGCTCACCACCACTCTCCGATGTGATGGAATGTAGATCCGGTAGGCCTTCTATACCTCTAAGTAACCAACTAGAATCCCCTGCCAGGTTGTGGGGTCTAGCTTTGTCTTCTTCTCTGAGGGGACATGAGAGTATGTCAAGCATCCAAAAATCTTGATATGCTCAACATTGTGCCTCCTACCAGTGAAGGCCTCCTCAGAAGTCTTCTTCCCCAAAATCCTATGGGGACTCTTGTTCTGCAGATAAACTGCAGCAACACTCACCTCAGCCCATAAGTATAAAGGCAAAGCTTGTTCATGCAACATAGATCTCGTTGCACCTCTAATGGCCCTCTTCTTCCTCTCGGCAAACCCGTTCTGCTGGGGGTTGTAAGGTACGGTCAACTGTCTTTTGATCCCTGCCTGGGAACAGAAGTCTACAAACTCTGTGGAGGCATACTCACCTCCATTGTCTGACCACAAGACCTTGATCTTCTTTCTTGTATGGTTCTCCAGAAGAGCTTTGAACTCTTGGAACCTCTTGAAGACCTCACTCTTGACCTTCAAAAAATAGATCCAGATCTTTCTAGAGTGGTCATCTATGAATGTGAGATAGTACTCACAACCACTCAAGGATGCCTGAGACATGGGCCCACACACATCTGTGTGTACTAAATCCAATACCCCAACTGACCTGTTGTCACTGCTGGGAAAAGAAGCCTTGGTAAACTTACCAAGTGCACACCCTTTGCACACATCTTGATGCTCTTAGTTGAATTGTGGCACTCCTGTCACAACCTCTCTCAGCCCTCCAAGAGCCCCATGATGAAGGTGAGCCATCCTCTGATGCCATAACTCACATAATTGATTGTTGTCGCTACTTGCTGCCAAAGCATGTAGGGGCTGAAAAAGCAATCTGTATAGTTTGTCATCCCTCACTCCAGTCCAATCACCTGTCCCGAGGTGAGACGGGACCCCTTAGGGTGTATGAGGACCTCTGTGTCTCTGAAGGACACCTCGAGACCCCTATCCTAGAGGGTGAAAATTGATATCAGATTCTTCTTCAACCCAGGGACATACAACACATCCCTGAACGAAATGGGTGGCATACTCTCCCTCTGAAAAGTAATTGTGCCACGCCCACCCAGCAACCTTGACTATGGTGTCATCACCAAGCGCAATCTCCATCCTGACCTCAGGATCTCTGAGATCAATGAAGTGCTCTCTCACACCTGTCATGTGTGGCCCGAAGCTCCAGTGTCTATGTACCAAATGTTGGGTGTCGTCTCAACTGAAGTGCAACAAATAAGGAATGCACACTCCCTCTCAAAKTGTGCCTGAAACTCCTCCTCATCTGTTGTAGTTGTTGTACCACTCGGCTTCTTCTTCCTGTTGGGACATTGTCCAGCATAGTGCCCCATCTTCTTACAAGCAAAACACTTCACTTTGTTCATATCTCTACTCTGCCCACTACCACTCTCTCCCTGTGGCTTGGCCCCCATCTAGGGACCCTGTCGAACACTCTTGCCGACCTTCTTCTTGCCCTTTGACCAAAGGGCAAGATCCTCATCACCCTCAGATATTCATTGTTGTCTGAAGACTTAGAGCTGCATCTCAACTCCTCCTGTATGAAATCATCCCAAAGTCTCTCCCAAGTAGGCATGACCTCTCGAGCAACAATGCCTCATACAAATGAACCCCAAGGTTTGGAAAAGTTGTTTAAAGTTGTCCTCACCATAAAGTCTGGATCCACAATCTCTCCAACCACTGCTAACTCATCTCTGATCTGAGTGAATCTGCCAAGGTATGAAGTGACCAACTCTGACTTGAGCATCTGAATGCCCCTGAGCTTCTCCTGCATAACCATCTTTCGGTTCTGGTTGGGACTCTGGTAAAGCTTGCACAAGGATGCCCACATCTCAAATGCATAGTCTTTACCAGTCAAGTGGGGTATGACGTGGTATCTCACCGCATCACAGATAGTCCTCTTTACCTTATTGTTCCTCTTCCTGAACTCTGCCACCAACACGGGAGCAGTGACAGAAGGAACTACAACGGGAGCCTGAACTATATCCCATAGTTCAAGATCCTCCAAGACAAAGATAAGCCCGGTCTTCCAAGGGGACCGATTGCTAGCTCCGGCTAGCCTATCCTCTACCCTCATCTGAGACACCGACATGGCTGTCCACTGAAACTCAAATCGATGCTAATCTGCAAAAGAAATCAGCCTCAACACTTGACACACAAGCGTGAAATAAGGTTGTCCAAAACTGTCCAAAAATCTGCCAACTGTATGCTAGAAAATCAGCCAACTCTTAGCCACCAAGGTTCTGATACCATGTAGAAATTCGAGGAACTAGAAGGCTGCCCAACAGCTCTGTTTTTGACCTCTTGTTAGGCTCTAAGTTTACTCAATCAAATCTGTTCTTTCTGTTGTTTTAGGACAGCAAACAGGTCTAAAATTTTCTGCCAATAAATCTGCCTTCAAACTGATGGTTATATGCTCTTTTAAGGTGCCCTTGCAAGTGTTTTAGTCACTGGATGTTAGCACATGCAAACCTTAAAACATATAGCACTCCTCTAGGATCTTTACAAGCTCCTATTGCTGATTTAAACACTAATAAGCATATATGATAAATAAACAAAAATATTTTTGGTCAACATGACCCTGGATTAAAAAACCCTCGGGGAAAACCAGTTTGAAATATAAGTCTATATATGTGATGTAATGAGTGTGAGATACAACAAGTACATGAAACAAATGAACCTGATACAAAGGCAGCCTCTCTCAAGCTGCTATACAAGTCCAAGAATGTGAATGCGCCCAAGCATGGTGCACCCTTCTCCTTTGTTGCTCAATCCCACTCTAGCCTTGCGCCCTTGCTGCTCAAAGCCTTGTAGAAGAAACCCTTGCACACAAATCTGCCATTGTGTGCTACCACTCCAACAAGACACTCCAATCAGCAATCTGACAAGTAGAAGACCTCCCTGCTAGGTGTGCACGCTCCTCCAAACAAGCATGAACACCACAAAAAAATGGAAGCCAAAGCCTCCTAGAGCCCTCCATGGAAGGAGGTGCTCTTGCTGCCCTCTTCCTTTGCTTCCATTCCCATCTCCATTGCTCTCCTCTTCCTCTCCAAGTGAACAAAAGATAGAATGAGCCTCATTTTGCCCTATTTGCCCCTCTTAAGGAATCATAAGGAAACCTAAAAAGATCAATGGCTAGGATCACTCCAAGCCATATCTAATCCATGGTTGAGATCTCTCAAAAAGAATCTCAACTCAAAACCCACTTTGGGTTAAGTTTCCATAGTTCACTTTATGTCCCCCAAAAAGTGAATTAATAGTCACTTTTCACTCAAGTGACAAATTTCACCATTTTGACTTATGAAAATGTCAAAGTGAAATTAGACATAAAGTATAAGGCACAATAGGTCAAATATTTCACTCTTGTGGTTAGAGACCCACAACCACAAGGGGACCACTTCCCTTGGTACACCAGAACTCAACAGGGCATTCCTCAAAAGTTTTTCAAAATGCAGCAAGGATTTTAGAACGACAAATTTGCAACCACCATAACTACCTCAATATTTGTCAAAATTTATATTATTACCACAATTTTGAAATCCGGCAGCCATTCATTTCCATGTGTGTTGTATTATAAAGTTCACTTTATAATTCTATGTTTTTGAAGTGATTTTCTATAATGCTAAATATAAAGTGAACTTTGGCTTATAAAAACACAACAAGGTCATGAGTTCTAAGCTCTTCCACGATCAAATAACAATTACAGCCAGCTTGGGAAAATATCTCAGCAGTACAAACAGTGTTTTCAATGCCACGATTTTGCATTCTATAACCTCTTTTGGCGGTTGGAGAACCATATAAAAGAACAAAATAGCACCACAACCTATTGAGCACATTCAAGGAAACGACTGAAAATACATTTTTAGCACTAATAAGTTGGTTTTAGTGCTAAGCATAAAATGAGCTTTAGATTAAAAGGTGCAATGTGGTATTTTAAAAGGCAAAGAGGTATTGGGTACTATTCTTGCCCACTCCAAAAGAGCTGCTACAGCCATACAAATGAATACAACAGCAAGACTAAGGCACCAAATCAGCCCCAAATTTGGCAGAGGGCTAAGTTGAATAGAAGCTTTGCTTCTAACTGACAAAAGCACAAAGTAGGCATTCTAACCTAATTTTGGGGCTCATCTAAGTCACATGACACAAGGACACAGAAATACAACTGTTTGACACGGGACACTGGAAACAGGACACAGTGGACATGTTTTTTATATATATATATATATATATATATATATATATATATATTTAAAATTACAAATACAAAAATGAAATATAGACATAAAGATCCAATTGTTCTAGAAAATAGAACATTTACAAAACACTTGGAATCCCTTCAAATCTCAATTTTCCCATTTACCTGCACAATGAGACACTGTAAGAGTTCTTTCCATACCACTAAATGTGAGAAAATAGCAATGAAAAATGCTTTTTAAAGTCGAACAAGTAGGACACATCTAGGACACATGTCCTAACATGTCACGTGTTTAACATGCAGGATATATACACGGCACCCCTGAGGGCCATGTCCTGTTACTTAGGGGCTCATGTATCTCTCCCCAGGTACACGGCACCCCTGAGGGCCATGTCCTGTTACTTAGGGGCTCATGTATCTCTCCCCAGGTACACGGCACCCCAGCAGTCTATAATAGAGAAAAAAAATCTCTTGTAAGGATCAGAAGTACAAATCAGCAGCAAAAGAGGGAAGATTGAAAACAAAGAGGTCATTAGAAACTGAATATTTCCTGGAGCACCACTCTTTCTGCACACATGTAACTATTCTACTGGTTCTCCTTCTCCTTACCTGTATTTGCATTTTCCCTGCATGCCCAAGAGGCAGATTGTAATCATTATATGARCCCAAATGCTAGATCGGCTCAAGAAAGAGACTTGGTTCCCTCCTTAGACCCAATGTGTGTCACTCTGGACAAGATTTAATGAAGAATGTCATAGCACAAACAGTGAATCAACCCCTCCATGGCATTCTACCTCATTTTTTAAGGAATGGTGGAGGACAAAGGTGAATCAAMCTCTCAATGCCATTTTCTTTCTTCCTAGGAACATTTTTTATGTAAAGAGTATGTTGAGAAACATAGGACACAGCTAAGTCAACAACAATACAAAGGAATATGACAACAAGACTAAGGCACCAAATCAACCCCAAATTTGGCCACAATTTTGGCAAAAGGCTAAGTTCTGTTGAATATTGTTAAATTTGGCAGCATCGATAGTCATTCTCCAATGAGAGGCCATATGGGTCACCCTGAGGCTAGCCAGGAAGATTTGGAGAATCAACCAGTCTTGTGAGGTATTGAAAAAAGCCAGGGGGAACATACAACCTCTGAGTCAAACCAAAAGTGAGGACAAACGAGATGCTATGTAAATCTAATGCAAAAGTCAGGGGAAATGTACAACCTCTGTGAGCATAGACAGTCTAGTGCAAAAGTCTGGGGGAACATACAACCTCTTTGAGCATAGACAGACTAGTGCAAAAGTCAGGGGGAACGTACAACCTCTGTGAGCCTAGTCAAGCCTTGTGAGCCATGAGCAAAAGTCAAGGCATCTAGCAAAAGTTAGGTTGAACGTAAAATTCCTATGAGCTAAAAACAAACGATCTTCATGATATTGCAAATGATGTAATGTATTGATCTAGTGCATTGGCACGTGTAATACCTTCCACCATGAAGAAATTTGAATTGCTTTGTAAAGAGTCAAGTTGCAAAAAGTCAAAGTTGAATGTCTAGGTCAAAGTCAAAGTTGTCAAATTTGTCGCATGTTGCATGTTGCATGCATGACATGCATTGCATGCGTGTCTAGTTGCATGTTGCATGCATGACATGCAGTGCATGCTAAGGAGTTCTCATGCATCTCATGTCAAGGGCGAGTTCCTAACTGAAGTGGTAAAGTTCAGTTCTAATTCTGGATGTTGAGTTAAAGTTCAGTTCTAATTCTAGATGATGAGTTAAT
>JASDQU010103410.1:148902-237861 GCA_032191745.1 Picea mariana | reverse complement strand
ATATATATATATATATATATATATATATATATATATATGAGTTCACAATACAGATAACACTGACTTTTCAGGGTCCTTCTAGAATACTAGGACCTTTTCTAAAATACGCCATACAAAAACTTTACTACATGGGTATATGAAGACCCCCGACAAGAGAAAAATACAAAAACAAAATTTCCTTCTACATATACCGCTATCACCAAAGGATAGTCAATACTTTAAAAAAAACAACCTGAGTAAAAAAAGATTGATAGTGATGGATGGCCCCTTATTGCCCTCTACCCAACTGCTATAATCAAGTTTTCCTTCAGGTTTGGTGAGGGCCAATTTCGAAAGAGTATCTGCCTCCGTGTTTAGTTCCCTGTACACATGAATGAAAAAAAATTATTTAAACTCAGATTTCATCACATTTATGTCATCCATCCATCCCATCAAGGAGGCAACCTGCAATTTGCCTCTATCCTTCAGCCATTCGATGATGATCTTTGAATCTCCGATGATTTGGATCACTTCAAGGTTGAGTTGTTGCGCAAGATAAAGAGACGACCAAGCACCTAACAGTTCTGCTCTCGTATTTGTCCGTTGGCCACAATTTAAAGTCCACTTGATGACACAATTATCGTTGATCTTAATTATACCTCCTACCCCACACCTGAGTGAGATGGAAAGTGCAGCCCCATCGAACCAACAAACATTTGAGGTCACAAGACGAGGTGGCTGAATGGAATGTATTTGACTTTTTTGGTCACCTCCACCAAGGGCATCAAATATTTAACCTTTGCAACCACCGAGTTAACCTATGCTTTGTGTCCTTCAAATGTGACCCAGTTCCTCTCCAACCATAAGAACCAACAAACAATAGACGGAAGAGTTATGAAGGTTGTTTCCTTCCTAGTCTAACTCTCATAGCTGGAGCTGAGACAGTCTCCTCCCCAAACAGTATGGAAATTAAGAGCTAAGTATAATTGGTTCCAAGCCTCCCGACTAAAGCGACAAGTAACAAAGAGATGGCGCATTGACTCAGCTTCGTTAAGACATAAAACACAAATATTAGGCTCCTGCCACCCCTTCCTTTGAAGGCTATCCCAGGTGAGAATCTTATTCTCCAGTGATAACTATAGGAAGAGCTTTATCTTTGGAATAAGATCCCATTTCCATAAATGTCTGCGCCAATCTCCGATGGGATTGGGCCAAAAAGTTTTTGCAAGTGCCAAATAAATGTTTTTTGCAGAAATTATACTCGTGGAGTCACCACCCGCCCATATTAGCTCATAACTTTTGTTTTGTAACTGAATCCCAAGATAACTTAGAGCTTTCTGATAGGCCTCCCACTCCTCTGCAATGTTCCCGACTAGGCCAAGGCCTTCACTCGATTTTCAGTAAGAAGTAGTAATACCCGCCCTGTCGAGTCCTCTAGCTTGATAGAGATATAACACAGAGTTCATTCTCAATTCGGCCCGCAGTTGACTGGATAAGAACGATGAATGCCCCAAACCCTTAATGAAATCTAGGCCGACTTGAACACAATGACTAGAACCAGTTCTCCGCCCAAGCCAATGAGTTAATAAATATAAAGATTTAAGCAGACTTTTCCAGGTCTGAGAAGCCGACGGGTTAGAAGGAGAAGCCACCCGAAACCAAGTGATCGTGGAGCAATGTGGTATATACTTATCCTTGATAATTTTACTCCAGACCCCATCCTTTGTTAAAACCCGCCACAATGAGTTTACAGCCAGCGCCCTGTTAAAAAGGTGAATATTTCGAATACCCCAACCTCCCAGTTGCTTTGGCCTTGATAAAAGGTTCCAACTGCACAAGTGAATGTGTTTTCTTCCCTCAATACCCGACCATAGAAATTTAAACATCAAGCTACGAATTTTGTGTAAGATGGAATTTGGTATGGCTGCCAAAGCCATCCAGTATACATCCTGACCCTCAAGCACAAATTTTACAAGTGTAAAACGTCGCCCCAGAGACAACCATCTATTACACCACCATCCGATCTTTTCTTCAAATTTTTTTAGAAGCCATCGCCAGTCCTCGGGTTTGTACGCGTCTGCCTTTAAATAATAACCAAGATATCGGAATCCTTTAGCCAATTCCTCAAAACCATGAGGAAAAAGTACTTTTAATCTATCTAGAGCATCACCAAGGATTCCATAATGATAAAAGATAGATTTTGACCAATTTATACACATACCCGAGGCTCTGCATAAGGTTTTTAAAATACTTTTGATCTCGGTCCACTCTTCCACCGATGCCTTCGACATAATTAAAACATCATCAACAAAAAACAGATGCAAAATCTTCACAAGTCTTGAAACCTTAACCCTTGAAATCTTCCCTTCACCCAATCCTTTCTTCAACAAAAGACTAAAACCTTCCATAACAAGTATAAATAACAAGGGTGATAATGGGCAACCTTGGCGCAACCCTCTTTCGCTTTTAAAAATCTGAGAAGTCTCCCCATTAATCAAGACCGCGAAATTTGCACTAGTCACAAAGCCTAAGATCCAATTAGTAAAATGAATGCTAAAACCCGATTGGAGGAGGATCAAGCGTAAGAAGTCCCAATTTATACAGTTGAAGACTTTCTTAAGATCTAACTTCAGAATCAGGGATTTAGACTTCTTAACCTTTATACTATGGAGACACTCTTGAGCTGTACCTATTGCATCCAAAATCTGCCTACCTTTGAGAAAGCCTAATTGTTCCTCTGACAGCGACCGAGGCAAGATAGGTTTGATCCTATTGGCTATTATTTTTTAAATCAATTTGTAGCAGAGATTGCACAAGGCTATTGGTATGTAATCCCCAAAGGAGATAGGGTTATTTACCTTTGGAATCAATGTTAAGAAAGTAGCATTTAATGAATCTTTAACTGCTCCCTAAAGCATTAAGTCCTCCACCAGATCCAACAAGTCATCTCCCATTAGCTCAAAGAAATGAAGAAAGAACTCCACAGTCCATCCATCGAGCCCTGGGCTTTTATCTTTTGCGAAAGCTTTAAGAACCTCCCATAGATCCTGCTTTGTGCATTGTCTTTCTAGATGCTCTGTGTCCTCATCATGTACCAAACAACCAAAGAGTCTAGTTGTATTAACATGTTCTGCTATATACTTGTCATCCACCTTTCCTTAAAATGATTTAAAAAATTTAACAGCTTCTAACTTTATAGCTTCCACACCAGTGTGTAACTAACCTTCCTCATCGCATATCTCCCAAATTTGTTTTTTGTTCCTCATGTAACTAGCAAAGTTATGAAAAAATTTAGTGTTTTTGTCTCCACACTTTAACCACATCGCTCTGCTTCTAAGTCTCCATTTTTCTTCTTCTTATCTAAGTAAATTGTCCCGCTCTGTCTCCAGAAGTTTGATATTATTCTCTCTTACGCTAGTTCCTGGCTCCCGAGCCTCCTGCAATAGAAAACCAGTCAACAAATCTTCAAGGCGTGTTAACTTTTCTTCCTGCACTCTAATGTGTTCTTTGGACCATGTTTTCAAATGATTCTTTAGAGATTTCATCTTATTTACGAATCTTTGTTGAACATCCTTTTCGATCTGAAAAATCGGGTCTTTCCAAACCGATGTTACTATATTCGAGACCTCTGGTTCAGATAACCACCTAGCATTGAACTTGAAAGGATATGCCTTTGGAAATGATGACCTGTCTATCCTCAAAAGAATAGGTGCATGATTCAAAAAGTATGGGTAATCAACCCATGATTTATATGTACAGGTGCCCACTAACAAGTCTTCAACCACTAATACGTGATCCAGTCTTTTAGAAATATTGGAATCACCCCTAGGACCATTCCTCCAGGTTGGCACCAACACATCCATAACTACATCTATTAAACCACCTTTATCAAAGAGCTCAATAAAAAATGTTGATAACGGATCTAAATGAGTAGTCGCTCCCTAGATCTCCCCAACTCCACATGTAAGATTGAAATCCCCCACCAAGATAAGATTTATGCGATCAAGAATTCCACTGGTTGCCAAATTTTCCTAGAAATCTTTCCTCTCCGAGCATGGGCCATATACATTAAGCAAAGACACTGATTGATTTAGATCTAAGAAGAATGCCACCACAACACAAGTAAGGGACAATGTAAAAAATGTTCGGATCCCAAGAGACAAGTAGCCCTCTCGAAGTCTCGACAGCACTGACAGCACAAGTAAGCCAAGTAGGACGCAGAGTAAGCATAAGCGCACGAGCTTTATGTTCCTCAACCATAGTTTCTTGCAGGAAAATGATATCTGGTCTAGTCCTCCGAAGCAATCTTCGAAGTGAGGTAGATTTCGGGGTCCCCCCCACCCCTCTAATGTTTAGGGATAGCAAGATCACGTCTTCTCTCTTGCTAGGGCTTTTAGGCCTCTAAGCAACCCTAATTAATTGATAATCGACAAGTGTGGTCCCTCTGAAAAGTGTCTCAAAGTCTCCTTCTTCTTCCTCGCACTCCTAGTCTTAATGGGAGAGGTTTCCAAACCCATACCCTTTGACCACAAGTAATCTTTTACTGTGTCCCCCACTAAGGATCCCTAGGACCCCACTCCTCCATCAGGATCATGTCTGTAGTAAACTGATCTCCCCCTGTAAATAGGAAGATTTATAGGAACCTACACCTCTCTGATAGATGGGACAAGTGACTCAAGAACAATCCCTAATTCGTTATCCCCTAACTCAGATTCTCGACAACCCGGCAGTAAGTTGTCCTCAATATCAAAAAACGGTATACTGGATTCCCTTCCCGGAGGTTCTGTGGGTTCACAGTCACTCCTCACAAGTAAGTCACCAGATTGTGAGCCAACCAAGGGATAGTTACAATCCAAAGAAATGTTAAAAGGCTCCTTCCAGGCAAGGCCAATCACCACAGAACCCGAGGTGGAATTAACAATAGGGTTGTTAACTAACACTTCCATTGTCTTCGCAACCGGACATGGGAAGGCAGGTGAGGCCGACTGACCTTTTCGTATGTCAAAGAAACTAGACTCATCCAAAAAATTTCTTTCCCGGACAGTTAATGATTGAAAGAGAGTGGGACAAACAGTTTTCAACTTACTCGTAATAGTCTCAACTGTCTCCAGCGGAGGAGAGTCCTCAAAGTCGAAGCTGCGAGGATTGATTCTAGTCGACTCAATCTCTGGCGACTCTACTCGAGTCTATCCAACAGAGTACCCTCCGAAACCTCCTCATTATGTATTCCCAGACAGTCCCGCCATAAATGACCCGTCTTCCAACACCTAGAGCATTTGAAAGGGATGCCTAAGTAATCCAGGAGCTGGGAAATATGGTGACCTCGCCAACCAATCTCCAAAGTTTCTAATAAACCAGAGTGTATGTCTATTTCCACGAGGACTCTACAGATCCTCTTATCAATAGCTTTTAGATATCTAAGGTCAACACTTATAAACTTCTCGAGATTATTCCCTATAGCTTCCAATGCCTTGGCGTGCCAAAAATGCAGTAGCAATCCCGACAACAACACCCGGAAGTGATGGAACCTGAAATAATCATGTGCGGGTCGAAACTCACCCACCACCTTTTAATCATCAAACTACCTTCGTCGTAGGTCCAGGCTCTACCCAAAATCAACTACGTGTCTTCTATCCTCTTAAACTGGAACCCAAACCACCCTTTCGTTAGGTTAAAGACAACTGGGTTATAACCCAACAATGGCTTCCAATAAACCGTTACCCAATCTTCAAGCGACATTTTACACCTATTCTTGTAGGAGAACCTCCCTACCAGTGTAAAAAGCACGAGGCTCACCATGTCCTCCAACCCAACGTCCTCACCCAACATCAACTTATGCTTGGTATGATTTGGTACCAAATGTTTGAACTGTCGAGAGCCCAGTCTCTTCTTCACTCTTGTAACACTGTCTCTAGCAGCATCCCCCAACACCCTTCCCTTTCCTCTCGAATTCACACCTGTATCCTCTCGGGGGTTCACAAAGCCTTTCACTCCAATATTCACAGGAGCACAAGTAGTCGGACCTCGAACATTCTTAGGCGGTGCAAAATTAAAATAACACTGGCCAACATCTGCAATAGACGCAGATAGTTGTGCCTTAACCACTTCCTTAAGCGCACTAAAGTCTCCATTAAACCCTGCCAGGTCTGTCGTAGTGAAGAGACCCGCTTGTCTCCAGATGGCTTCATTTGCTTCTCCCATAAGGGAATTGACATCATCCTTCATTGGGATCCCCTCCAGTGGAGTGTGAGTCATACTCCCTGGCCCAAAATTCCATCCATACCAAATTCCATCTTACACAAAATTCGAGTACCCCTATCACAACTTGATTTTACAATGTTAACAATTGGTATTTACAATTTCATTCATTCATAATGGTTCTTGTCAAAACCAAAAATGTTGATTTCCATTTCCATTATTTTGAGAGGTTGGAAAAGAATCAATTCATAGAATGTATAGATTACGACCTTCTTTAGATACAACCTTAGTGGGCCCATTGGTTAAGAACATGTGTTCCCTCCTAAGAGGTCAGAAGTTCAAATCCAAAGAGGGGTAGGGTATGCATACCTCCATAGACTTTACTAGTCAAATCACTTTTGATAAGTTAACATGTTAAAATCAATATATCACAAATATTTCAAAATTGAGATTTAATGTGGGCATAGGTACGACATTTTAAGAAAAAATGATTTTCATCCTCCACCTATATTAATTAACTTATCTATTTTATATTATGATTATGTGATACATCTTTTTCACCTTGCATTATATCATGCATCTCATTTTGTTTAGTGCACTTAAATATGTTTAATTTTTAAATAACATCTTACACTTACAGAATTTTTTTTTTTTTTAGTTTAGGGAAATCAATAAATGGTTAAAATCACCTAAGCAAGACCTATGTTTGAATATAGTTGATTGCTGCTATAAATCCTAGTCTAGGTGCAACAACCCGCAAGCTACACCTAACAGGTAACTCGTGCTTTAATCTAGCATCAAATCCACCATTTCAAGTAGGAAATGCCTACCCTTTAGGCCAAAATACAATGAGTTAATGTCTCATTAAAAATTTAAATCGAAATGGAAAGAGTCTAAAACCTACCCTCCAACCATTTAAACTATTACCCTTCAACTTCTCAAACAAACATATTAATAATTTACTTATTTACCCAAAAAAAAAAAAAAAAAAATTATTCCAAAAAAAAATTATAATTTACTCCTATCTTACTTAATAAAATTGATTTGAGTCGTACCATGAAAACTTACTTAAATAAAGTTGATTTGACTCGTAGATATCAATGTTGACACCAAAACTCATAATGAAAACCAAGCACCAAACAAATTACATAGTGCTATTAAATTTTCAGTGAAAATGATCGCCTCCCCAAGATTCCATGTCATTAAGTACTATAACTTGTCACATGGAAAGAGTAATTTAATATTTTACTCAAAAAGGTATAACATCAAAGTAACTTACTTCGAAAGGGTCAAAGAACTTAACAAAATAACTTAGCTACAAAGACTCACACATCGACAATAGCACGTGATTTTCATTAGTTAAAAAGTGGTTGCATGTGGGGTTTTGGTCTTACCATAATGTGTTGTGAGAGGTAAGTGTTAAGATTTATTTTTATTAATAATAATAATCTTGGTTTAAGATTTATTTTTTATTAATAATAATAATCTTGGATGGTAATGGTAATAGTAATAGAGTTAAATTGACTTTCATTTGTATATTTCATTAATGTTAATAGTTAGAGTGGAATAACTATATTTGTTAATGAATATTAGTGTAATTATATTTATTATTAAAATTTGAATGTTGAGGATTTTAATTTTTTTTTCATAATTGTAGTATGGAGTATTTAGCTTACAAGGAACGTAGATATATTTGAAGGAAAATTGACTCATTTCCAATGTGTTATAGAATATAGTTGTTTTTGGAAGCTATAGGATCTAATCTAATCTTCTTATTCAAAACAAATTGGACCAGCACATATTGATAAGACAAAAACATGAGATTTTTTTGATGAAGTAAGTTAAAGCTTCCCTTCAAGATGTGGAGTAGGTGGAATTATTTCTACACATATAATCATTTTTATAAACTCAAGGCAAGTCTTGGAGGGGGAAAATAATTTCGTTGAACTATATGCTTTGAAATTGCTATTGATGCTCACTCTTGAAAAGGTGTATTCCATATTCAAATCTTTGGTGACTCAATAGCTATTATCAAAGGGTTAAAATGTGAAAGCAATATTTTAAATCTAAATTTAAGATCTATGTTTGAGGAGGTTCAACTTTTCCAAGCTATTTTTAATATCATTACTTTTTTTGCATGTGTATAAAAAAAACAACCAAGAAGTGGACTACTTGTTCAAAGCTGGCATGTTGTTGGACGCTAGTACTTGAATAGTTTGGAATGTCAAAAAGACCTAAAATAATGAGTATGTTAACCACTCCAATGTTTGCAGGTTTTTATAACCTTTTCTTTTCTAGGTAATGTGAATGTATTAAACTCATGGAAGGGTGGGTTGTAGCCCACTTTAGAGATTTTTATGGCTTTATGGATATGGTTGAGCATTGAGGAATTTCTAGGTAGATTAGTGACTAATTCCATCTTTTGTTTATGTCAAAGATTATGTGACTCATTGAGGCTTTTGATGTTGTTAGTATAGGCTTCTTTTTTTAACATGACCATATTATTTTTGCTCTTTTGTGAAAAGCTCTAACATATTTTGTTGTTAAGCACTCATTGTATACTCAAAAACCATCCTTTAGCTAATTGGTAATGTAATGCATTTATATTTTCATAAATAGATTACGATTTTCAATTTTTGTTTTTATTTTCTCTAAAGGAAAATAATATACTTATTAGTGCTTATTCGAGGTTATTAGTAGTGATTATCTAAGCTAAGGTACCATTAAATTATTATGCTTGTTATTGGATATTATTGTATTTGTACTTGTTAAGTGTCCATTGACATGCTAATACAATTGTGTGGTAATTATGTTTATTGATGGATATTAAATATTATTAACAATGCTTAGATAGGTCACAAAATTGTTTCATTCATATGTGCGCTACTCAATAATGTTTTGATTGCTCCTACCAATAAATTGTTTGATTCCTATGTGTGTTACTCAATAGTGTTTTAATTGCTCCTACCTATGCCATCATCTGCCTTTGGATTCTTGTGATTGCCCTTGAATATGATTGTAATTGAATTTACTAGTGTCAACTCAATGTAATTTGTAGTGATTATCTAGACTAATCTAGTATTCGATTATTATGCATAATACTAAACATTGTGATAATCAAACCCATCGTTGCTACTAGCAAACATTGGATTCTTATGCATGCTATTAAATGCACTTGTAATTGCAATGATTGAAATCTACTTTTTGTTCTCGCAATCGCATATGCTTGCGCTTATTGAACATCATTATAATCACATCTGTAGTGTTTGATAAGTACTGTTTTAATATGGTTACTTGCATTATGGTTTAGTGGTAAATCAATTGGAGTTGACCATAACTAGCCCAATATCAATTCTCAATGCACTCCGCACACCCCCACCTAATGTTGGATTTTACCTTGCACCCATAGCCAACAAACTATTTTTTTTAAATTTGGGTTTCTATATTCCCCATCACATAACTTTTCATCTAAAAATGCACCCTTCAACAATGATCTTGAAACCAAAACTGTAGTGAAGAAAGCTAATACATCTATAAAACATTTAACTATTACAAATCTCCTTGCTTGTTATTATTGTTGCAACTAGTGAATAAGTGTCTAGTACTCCACATGACTGCGATGAATGAAATCACTTGAAAAATATAGCCATTGTTGATTACAATGAATACCTACTACATGCAAACTAGTGGCAACCTCAATAAAATCTTATAGAGATTGTGAGAGCATATAGAACCTTTAAACAAACCCTAAAATCCGTAATGGAGTGGAGACTAGTACAATGTCTAATGCACACCCCCCATGATGCCTTGGAAAAGCTTATATTGTTATTGAGTATAATAGCATGAAAGTAGGCATTTATATTAGTGTGAACCATAAAAAATAAAAATAAAAACATGTAATGTTGTTAAATTAATTAGCATGAAAACATATGTTTGATGAAGGGTGGGACAAGATATCACCATGTAAACAACCCAAAATCAAACTTTAATGGATGTAAAGCCCTTGTGTATATATGTGTGAGGGAAGGTGTTTGATCTTTAGAAATTAGTTTCTCTCTTTCATCAAAGAGACTAATACATGTTCAATATATTAAATTGATCTAAATGGATTTTAATAAAGTGTTGTGTCCTTGTACATTATAATTAATAACTGAAAACCCCAAAACCCTTTTTTTAAGCTAAAAAATCATCTATGTATTTATATTTATATACAACACAAAATACAGTCGTCTCGAGGGGACTTGCCAAAACAGAAACCAGTGTCCATCCCCGAGAGAAATTAACCAGGGTTCATCATATCAGTTTTGAGTATGTTCTTCAAAAAAGATATCAATCAACCTAGAGTTAAAAGCCATTGGAATCTATTGTATGAGTAATTTCTTGACTTTCATGGTCCATAAGCATACTATTAAGCCTGAAGATAACTACTGAATTTAAAATATATAGTGTTTCAGATCCGAATTCCCTTAGCTTCAACTTGGGCTGGCTCCAGCTTGGCGTCTACTCCCATGACTCGAGTGTCTTCATCATCTTCAATCTAAATAGGGTGTTGGTCCTTAGAACCAGGGGATCTCGGGTTCATTGACATAGGTTGTGGTGGATCTTGGTTTTGACCTTCTGGATGTTAGAATATTGTGCTCATTACACCATAGACAATGCTACACCATTGTCACCCAACCATAGGCACAAAGCCACCCCCGATCACCTTAACATTTGCTAGATAGAAATATTTTGGAAAGCCACACCAGAACCAACATATGAACCAAGAGAGAGCACCTTCTCCAAGGTGGCACATAAGTAAGGGTACCAAAAAGGATGAACACGAGTGTGTTGCATCACTGCAACTGTTGCTACTCCTCTTCCAGACTTGCGCACTACTTATGCTGCTATTGCACTTCTAAGATATGTGCACCAATTGAGTGAGTGTGCTAAAGCGCCTTCTATTTATACTAATCTGGCCAGGTGAACAAGTGTCTCTTCAAGCAAGTTCGACCTGTCCTTTTCTGCATATAATACTTCAATATTACTTATTTTGTTGAGCCGACTTGTCTTCCAGGGTTTTCACACATCTGTTTAGGTTTTCTCTTACTTTCGGAATAGTCTATTCTAGCAAAAGGTTTATCCATGGAGGTTAATACTTCCCGCAGCTACCAAAACATCAACATTGGAGTTACCCTGAATCTAATGCCATACTAGGACTTGTAGAAAAGTTCAAACTTCCCTTCTAACATTTTGACAACATGCAAGGTATCCTCTTTTTCTTTCCTGTTTTTTTCTACAGCTTGAGCCACCATGGCCTTTACAATCCAATAAGTCTCAACCAATTTGAAATATTTTGTCTCTTAGGTTATGGTATAAAATGGGTCATCTACCCATTTTATTCCACAATTACCTCCTTAGTAGTATTTTTCCTCTGGAATTTCACAACTTCCTCAATTTCCGTTGTTGCCTTCTTCTCTGCATCCGAGCAAAGGTACTTGAACCTGGAGCACACCATCCAAGCCATCCTAACTACACTGTTTTTGGTCACTGGCCTTTGGGATGAAGAAACCTTCGCTTTCTTCCCTTGTTGGTTGTCACCTCTCACCCCTCGCCTAGCCAGCCCGCAACCCCCGACAATCCCTTCTCTTCCTGATGGTCTTCCCTCGTACTCCACGTCCCCCCTGTGCCTGAACCTAGTTGCTCAATCTCTCCACAGTTGCTTTCCTACCCCCCCACTCCAGACTCTCCTAAACGCTCTCGCCAATTTCAATCCACTCTATTTCTTAGATGCTTCCCAAGGTTCAAAACCCTGAGCAGAGATCGTCCAAACCCTCCCTCGATCTCCCTTCTCACCAGCTATACTGCGCTTCTCATGAATTGTTGTAATGTGCCTCTAACTGAGTCATCCCGCTTCAATTAGCCTATACATCGTCGATCCAATCAACCAAAACATCCAGTTACTAATTCCTTTCCCATCTTCATCATCACCCAACGTACTTGCCATAGTGGCTTTTGGATAATTCTCCTTGCCTTCTCTTGAGCTCTGTGTACTCCCACCGATTCACACACTCTTGATTTTAATGGTGTTTGGTTTCCACTAAGGACCTACCTGTACGAGCCTCCTCTCCTGTTGATGTCTGCCTGCTCCAACTTCCCAACGTACTGCTCCCATAATGAACTCACATACCATATGTCTTGGCTGAACAACCAATTGTCCTCGTCGTTGCATACAAACCATTGGGCTAGTGTCATGGGCTCGGGCCTGTCTTCCCCTCGATCACCTTTCCAAACTTCTGGTGTGTGCTTTCGATGACCACCTAAGATACCACTTGTCTTTACCGTCAAACCACCTGTCGGTGTTGTCTTGTTAAGCATCCAAGATGTTGTCAATTATCTTGACCCAGTCTCGATTTCTGTCACCCCATCCAAGGGGCCATAAACCCTTAATAACATTTTTTTTAAATATTAAAAATACATTTAAAAAATTAAGTTACCTATCATAAATCATGGTGAAGCTTTACCATTTTTAATAGTCAAATTACCTAACAATAATAATATTATAATCATCAAAATATTCAATATCAATATTTGGACCATCAAATTCCAACACTTCAATCTAAATTTTACTTAGTAGTATAATAATAATATTATAATAATTAAAATATTTAATAACCAACATTTTTACCATCAAATTTCAACACTACACTCTAAATTTTGGAAAAAGAAAACACACGGAAAGATCCTAAGAAATTGACATCTCAAAAACGCAACCCATGTTCACTTACCATCTAGTACAACCCAAAAAAACAACTAAAAACAGCAAATACTATTGTTACCAATGGTTGCTAATCGCACTTGTTAGTACTTATTAATAAATAAGAATTCGCAAACCGGAACATTGATGACCTTAAGCTTGGAATGGATACGCATTAAAAGATCAAGATAGTGGACTTAGCTGGGACACGAGAGCAAATCTACGCAAGAATCTTCTTGGGTCGAGTTTTAACCAGAACTGAATGAATGGATGAATGAATTTCAGGTCCTCTGACAAACAATTGATGTACTGGTACACTTCGGCAGTTTGAGTTTGAGTTTTCAACTGGGCAATGAGAAATGAACTTGGGTGATCTGCTTACCCTCTAATCAAGAAGACTACAATGGATGATGATCAGTGCTTTGTGACAGGTCGGTGGGTTTAAAATCTCTGGCAATAGCATATAATTGAATATAATTGGTTGGGGGATTAAAATCTCCTGCAATCTTGCACAGAATTGAGCATAGTTTATTATGAGTTACAGTGGTTTATTCATATGGCCGGTCCCTCAACTGGCGAGTAGAATCCATCTTCAAAAAACTTCTTCAACCAATAATAAACGAAGAATAATAAGAGCATTTTGCTGCTGAGACCCCCCAAAAATGCAGAATAGAAGCAGCCTAAGTGTTGGTGAAGATAACAGTAACAGTAGCCTACTGCCCAGATCCCAGTATAATAAGCGAGAATGGCCTCAGAAGCTCCTGAGGTGTTTACTCGTCTTTATGTTACTGGGTTCAGGGGTCATCATAGGGGTGGTGGTTAGCTCCCATCTGACCTACTATTTGGGCAGCAGGGACAACAATTATGTGCTGTTCTACCCGCCCTTGGTATCCCCATCTCCTCCATGCAATCTTAAGAAAGAAGAGGAAAAAGCAAAAATGCCCATCGAGCTTGATGATTGGATCAAGCCTTCTAGTGCAATGCATAACATGACAGATGACGAACTCCTGTGGAGGGCCTCCATGGTGCCCCTAAGGAAAGATTATCCATTCCGTGTGCCTAAGGTTGCTTTCATGTTCCTGACAAAGGGTCCTATTCCCCTCATGCCTTTGTGGGAGAAATTCTTTCATGGGTACCAAGGATTGTATTCGGTTTACGTTCATTCCCTTCCAGATTATAAGCTCCAGACGAGTCCGAGTTCGGCGTTCTATCGTCGCCAGATACCCAGCAAGGTAAGCTTTCATTTCATGCATTTGCCAATTTTAGTATATGTTTTTCTATGTATGAGGTCCCGATCAACCCTTCTAATGGAGAGGTTGGGCCTGCACCGATCAACCCAGGAAGGTCGGGATCAACCCTGTTAGCTGATTTTGTAATACTAATATGGCTTTGCAATATACATAACAGGTTCTTCTGTTTTAAGGTCTCGATCAACACTTTTAACGAATGGTTGGCCCAGTGCCGGTCAACCCAGTAATGTCCTGTTTAATCCTTCTAACTGTTTTTGTGGTACCAATATGCCTTTGCAATGAGTGTGCTCATGCCTGGACCATGTATCCGCAGACCTTGATGACTAAGGGGACTTTAAATTCTAGCTGTAGAAGGTTTGATTTTCCCAAAAAGGAAAACCATTGTTGTACAAGGACTAGCTCCCTGACAAGTTCCTGCAACAATTATTCCCAAAAGCTGGCAATGGTGCTGAACACAAGCAATCTAAATGCTTTTTAGTTCTCCCTGCTTCAGCTGTGTATTTGCCTCATGAAAAGCAGTTATGCTAGCTCTCCTTGCTTATGTAGGAAGGGGGGTCTTGTGTAACTGCTCTTTGGCTCTTGGATGTGGCGATCTTGATGTACATGTATTTTGATTTATAATGTAATATATGCTGCATGCTTTTTAATAATTTTTAACCCCATTGTTCCTGTTTCCCTGAAGTGAAATTTTACAAAAATCTGAATGAACAATACTCAATAATTAGAAGCAGAGCATTGTTAAGTTTTTTAAACAGTCCGCTTTCTCCTGAATGCACTTAAGTGAGTCCTTAATTGCATGAATGGACTAAAAACCAAATATCATCTCAGAAATTAGGATTTACGATCATAGCACATCCGTGTCCTGAGTCCTGACATGGAATACATCCTTTGTGCCCTTATGAGTTACTGCATATGGAAGCCCTGACCAGAGAGCTTAGACCAACGTAAGTAATTACATGTAAGTGATGATGTGGATAGGTCGGGATGAAGCCTTAAAATACTTTAGAAACTGGATATAATGGCCTTGGCTTTAATGAAGTCCCGCTATCATTCTATTATGTCACATAATTTTGGGGAGGAAAAAAGTGAACATGTTTCTTGGGCAGTTGAGGATTTTCATAACTAAAAATCATATAAATCTAATTCCTGTAGTTCCGAATTCATCTTTTGGTGTTCTCTCAAGAGGATCACAAATTGAAAAAAGGTAAGTTTTCGTGGCAACATGATCTAAGTTAAAGATAGTCAGAAAAGGAGCCAAGGCTATTGATATCAAAGACAGAATCAAAATATATGAGAACTTGTATCTGGGTTAGACCAACATATAGATACATCTGCAGCCTCTGAATCCCATCTGTTAAGCTTGCATTAATTTCCAGTTCATGCCATGTTCTTCCGGCAATGTTTATTTCTACCACACCCGATTCCTATTAGTGACTACCACAAAATATTAGTTAATATATGAGCCCCCCCTCTAGAAACATATATTTACAGATGGAGAAGAAAACATGCTTAGCTATATATAACTATAATAACTGATGGCTAATTGATTACATTCCGAGAATGAAGAAGGGAAGGACATTTAAGTTGATTTTTTATTCTTTTATCAAATCACGTGGAATGCTTTTAATTGTTGTCTCTGTTTGGCCATGGAGGAGTTTATAGAAAATTGAAAAGAGCTGAGCTTTAATTATCCTCTTAAGGGGATTAAACAGCAAGAAGGGTCAATTCTCTGCAAAAATTATAGCAGGCACTTAGATTAATAGAGAGTTCAAATGCAATTTTCAAATCCTAGTGAAGACTGCAACTACTAGTCATTCCTTCCCAGGAAGGCTGGCCTTGTAATGCATTAAATGAAGACCATATGGCATAAATACGATGGTTTTCCTACATAAAACATCAAACATGGTGAAGCCACTTCTTGCAACCGATATTCATTAGAATCTGCCGATTGACACCAAATTCAATTTGGCAGTATAAAGGTTAGGAGGTTTTGATTAAAAAAGTGGTGGCATTATCTGTATTGTGGAAGAGTACAACATTGACCATAGAAATTTCATCTGGCCAAATCAATTCACCTTCCCCTGTAGGGAGGGTTATGTAGAAATTTGAGGTACTATGAGGCTGCCAAAACAGGTCTGTCCTTGACCTGAAATTTGGCTCTAAGTTTCAATCTCCAAGACTGTCCTTTGCTGCTGTTTTAGGTCAACAAACAGTCAAGTAACTTTCTGATCATAATTTTTATGGTTAAGTGCTCTTTTGAGGTGCCCTTGCAAGTGTTTTCATACCCCAATGTTAGCACATGCAATATACTCAAAACAAATAACACTCCTCTTGATCTTTACAACTCTAACAAGCTGATCTATACTCTAAGCATGTATGAAATGAACACAAGTATTTTTGGTCAACATGACCCTGGAATAAACCCCCCCAGGGAAAACCAGTTTGGAATGAAAGTATATATAATGATGATCTTAAGTAGTGAATACAACAAGTAAGCTAATACAATGGAATCTGATACAATAGCAACTCCTCACGAGAAACTTTGGAGTTTTAAGAAGAGAAATGCGCCCAAGCTTAGTGCACCCTCTTCCCTTGTTGCTCTATCCACTGAAGTGATGCGCCCTACTTCCTTCTTGGTCCAATGAAGAATCCCTTCCACACAAATGTGCTCTTGTGTGCTACCTCTCCATTGAAACAAACAGATCTGCAATCCTCCAAGTGTAACTCCTCCCTGCTAGGTGTGCGCCCTCCTTCTATATTGCGCCCTCCTCCAAGCAAGTGTGATCACCACAAAATAATGAGAGCCAAAGCCTCCTAGAGCCCTCCATGGAAGGAGGCGCCCTTGCTTCCCTCTATCAATGCTTCCATTCCCATCCTCTTGCCCTTCTCCAAACTCTCTTTATGAACATACAAGTGAATGAGCCTCCAAATCCCCTATGCGCCCTTCTTAAGGAATCATAAGGAAACCTAAAAGATGAATGGCTAGGATCACTCCAAGCCATCTCTAATCCATAGTTGAGATCTCTCAAAAATAATCTCAACTCAAAACCCACTTTGGGTTAAGTTTCCATAGTTCATTTTATGTCCCCCAATTCACCCACAAAGTGAATTAATAGTCACTATTCACTCAAGTGACAAATTTCACCCTTTTGACTTAGGAAAATGTCAAAGTGAAATTAGACATAAAGTATAAGATACAATGGGTCAAATATTTCCCTCTTGTGGTTAGAGACCCACAACCACAAGGGGACCACTTTCCAAGATATCCAAATCTCAACACTCCCTCTTACCGAGGAAAGTGCCATTCATCCCCAATCTCATCCTTATAGTGGACATGGTTGCCTGCTGGAAAATACTCGGTGAGTATGGCTGTACCCTTATAATCACAAGTGGTCTTTGACACAGATTTGCTCAACCTGTTTGATCTATAGATGGAAGTGCATCTTCACCTATCCAAGATCAACTAGATCTTTGCATCACACCAAAGATCTAAACCTTGGTTTCTCACCACGGATTTCTACCTCATGGCATCTCACCAGCGGTCACTACTCTTGGCATCTCGCCAAGAGTCTCCCCTCTTGGCATCTCACCAAGAGTCTCTCTCTCTTGGCATCTCACCAAGAGTCTCTCTCTCTTGGCATGGAAGTGCTTTGTAATGAAGATGTTCAAGTCTTCTGTGCCACAACTTGCTGGAGCTAGTCGCATCATGAACCAATGCCTGAACTGACTGTCCCGTCACGACGTACAGTCCTCCTCTGCGAGTCCCAATGGGTTCTGCTGTACTCAAGTGGCTACCTTTAGCCCACAATAGTGCCTTCATGTCCTTGAAGTTCACCCAATATCCCTTGTCCTCAAGGGTTGCAACTGATAGTAGATTCTTCCTGAGCCTTGGAACATATAATACTTCATCAACATGAAGCCTAGCCCCAGATTCCAATCTGAAGGAGATAGAGCCTACTCCCTCTATCTTGTAACATTTGTCATCCCCAAGCTCAACTTGCTCTGCAAAAGATTTTGTCTTGAAATCTGAGAGTATTTCCTTGTACCCCGTCATGTGCTTTCATGCACCACTGTCTACTAACCAAGTTTTCGGCCTTATAAAAACTAATCTTGATAACGTAGAAACCAGGTAATATTCTTTTCTAGTTTCTTTTTCATTAGAAGGATTTTTCTGTCTTCGTTTGGATTCATCATCCTCAACAATTGAGACATGATGTTTCCCTTTCCTTGGATTTTTCTTCCTATACCAGCAATGTTTAGCAAAATGACCCAACTTATTACAACTAAAGCATTTAATCTTAGATGTATCAATACTCTTGCCTTTGAACATACCTTCGATATTTGACTTACTTTGAGAGCCTTTCTGGGAAGTGACTTTGTTCTTTCCCTTGAATCTTGATGCTAATGCCGAATCCTCTTCTTTGGTTGGCTCACTCCTAGTAGCAGTGCGTCTCTCCTCTTGGAGGCAATCATGTCATAACCTCTCAAATGTGGGCTGTATCTCTCTCCCACTTACTGTGGATAAGAAGGTCTCCCATGAAGAAGAAAGACCATCAAATATGTGGCCTGCACTAAGTCATCATCGTCCACTGTGACTCCTATGACCAAAAGCTGATCTCTGATCTGGGCTATCCTGGAACAGAAAGATGCTACTGATTCACCTTTCTCCATCTTCAAATACTTAAGCTTGTGCTTAAGTGTCCTCTTCTAACTTGGAGTCTGTTTCTCATACAGATTCACCAAAGTATCCATACAGTTCTTGGCAATCATTAACGAAGTCATCATTGGCATTATACCGTCTTTGACTGAATCAAAGATGATTCGCTTGGCCTTTGCTTAACTCTTCCTGAAGTCTGCTCTTTCTGCATTAGTGGTGGGTTCCTCCACCACTGTGGTCGCATACCACTCAAGATCATGCTCCTGCATTATACTGTCTTTGACTAAATCAAAGATGATTCGCTTGGCCTTTGCTTGACTCTTCCTGAAGTCTGCTCTTCCTGCATTAGTGGTGGGTTCCTCCACCACTGTGGTCGCATATCGCTCAAGATCATGCCCCTGCACTATACTGTCTTTGACTGAATCAAAGATGATTTGGTTGGCCTTTGCTTGACTCTTCCTGAAGTCTGCTCTTCCTGCATTAGTGGTGGGTTCCTCCACCACTGTGGTCGCATACCGCTCAAGATCATGCCCCAGCAAGATATTTGTTATCCGGAGCTTCCACTCATTGAAGTTGGCAGCTCCTTCGAGCCTATACTCGGACCTGATTGAAATGGAGGATGCCATGGACCTTACGCTAGAAATTTAATCAAGCTCGCTTGGATCTGTGTGTACCTTGCTCCTGCACTTCAACAAGCTTATCACACCCTAAGCTCTGATACCATGTTAAATTTTGAGCTTGATTTAATACTGTAAGTACTTCTTTAAAATTCTGATTGTACTTGGAACTTAGCTTGACATCATTCAAAAATTAGAACAACAATAATCATAAGAAATTACCAGCATGCAAGATCACAACACATGTACCCTGGGGAAACCCTATACAGGGAGAAAACCCCCAGCAAACAATCTCCTTTTATTGCATTAATAATGTATGACCACTTACAAATTTTCCACCATGAAAATCTGCTCTTAAAGAGCTTGCCAACGACTCTGATCTGACTGTCTCCTACTGAGAAATCTTGCTGTTATAAACTCTGTTATAGGAGCCTGTTTTTGGACTGATATGGCTGCCTGCTATTGGTCTGAAAACACAGCCCTGTTGTGGACTGTTATAGCAGCCTCCTGTAGACTGATATACACTGCCTTTCTGTACTGATAAATACCAGCACTGTATACGTACACTTGCTGCCTGTTTACACTGATATACACCAGCCCTGCAAGCAAACACTCGCTGCCCGAATATACTGATATATATGACAACACTGTATATAACACTTGCTGCCACCTACTCTGATATATATATTAGCACTAAAACACTCGCTGCTTTTCTCCCTCACGCTGAATAACTTGTGTGTTGAAAAGAGGTTTGACCTCTTGCTTATATAGGAGTGGAGAGGAAGAGGAGGGGGCTCAAATTAGAGGCATGAGTGCATGCTGAAGTTAACTCAGCCATCAGAATTAGAATTGACTATTAACTCAACAACCAAAATTAGAATTGACCATTAACTCAACAACCAAAATTAGAACTGAACTTACCACTTCAGCTAGGAACTCACCCTTGACATGAGATGCATGTGAGCTCCTTCGCATGCACATGACATGCATGCATGCAACATGCGACATGCGACAACTTCAGTTAGGAATTCGCCCTTGACATGAGATGCATGTGAGCTCCTTAGCATGCACATGGCATGCATGCATGCAACATGCAACTAGACATGCATGCAACATGCAACATGCGACAACTTCAGTTAGGAACTCGCCCTTGACATGAGATGCATGTGAGCTCCTTAGCATTTACATGACATGCATGCATGCAACATGCAACTAGACATGCATGCAACATGCGACAAATTTGACATCTTTGACTTTGACCTAGACATCTAACTTTGACTTTTTACAACTTGACTCTTTACAAGGAAATTCAAATTTCTTCATGGTGGAAGGTGTTACACGTGCCAACGCACTAGATCAATACATTTACATCATTTGCAATATAAGGAAGATCGTTTGTTTCTAGCTCATAGGCATTTTACATTCAACCTAACGTTTGCTAGATGCCTTGACTTTTGCTCATGGCTCACAAGGCTTGACTAGGCTCACAGAGGTTGTACGTTCCCCCTGACTATTGCGCTAGTCTGTCTATGCTCACAGAGGTTGTACATTCCCCCTGACTTTTGCATTAGACTTACATAGCATCTCGTTCGTCCTGACTTTTGGTTTGACTCACAGAGGTTGTACGTTTCCCTTGGCTTTTGTCAATACCTCACGAGACTGGGTTATTCTCCAAATCTTCCTGGCTAGCCTCAGGGTGGCCCATATGGCCTCTCATTGGAGAATGACCATCGATGCTGCCAAATTTAACAATGTGTTCATTGCAATAGTGCTGGAACATTGTCCCTCAAGGAAGATTTAAAGTGCAAAGAGTAATATAGTAGAACCAAATGTGAAATCTGGAATGCTTACTATTGCAAGTTTTCAAATCATTGGTCACAGACAATTGCAGACTCTTAGCATAGGCAATCTCCTTCATGCCTTTTCCAGAGTCTTATTTGACATTACATGGTTAGCAGTTAAGTCTTAGAATGTTTTTTGGAAGTTGCTTCGAGAAACACACCCCGAGGTCAGGGGCTTAGGTGCCAGGTGTTAAAATGTATTAGGTGTCTTGTTCCTTTGCATTTTATCATGCAACAAACTTATGGTCAACAAACATCCTTGAAAACAGGTTCACTGTACTCTCAAAGAAAATATATTGGTTCTATTTGCTAAGACCTCCTGGCACTTTGACATGACTGAACCAGTGCACAAACTTCATCTGAGTTGATGAAACACAATGTAATAATAAATGATGTAAGACCTCAGATTAGGTCAGCATTTAATGTTAGGAAGTCAATATTACAACATAATCAATGTCTCCCTAATTTTGTTCTGTATGATGCAGAACAGATTCTAGCATACAAAACAAAACAATAAAGACACCTCACTTACTCTTGTAAATCTATTTAGAGTTTAGATATGGCATTCCGTATTTTCTGAGTTGATCTATCTCTCTGTTATGAAGTCTTCCGAGGACAACTAACAACCTCCACCTTGCTCATATGAATTTCAGTATCAGAGCTCATAAAGTACTTTTCAGAACGACTAAACCTCTACACCAGGGTAATCGACCTTTCTTCATTCCAATTATGGCCTGTATGGTCCTCCCACAAAGAAACACCCAAAAATGTTGACCCCTGTAGCAGGTCAACACTTATTTGAATTTTGAGCAAGAAGTCAGCCCTGACTCTAAAGTCTTTCCCATCCCTTAGAAAAATATATTTAAAAAAAACTCCTACCACAGGTCCACAACTTACAAATGGAAATGAACTGCAAATGGAAACATAATGGTTCTTTTGCCACAGGTCTACAGTAGCAAACATGCAACCTTCTCTGTTGCAACACATAACAGACGCCTAGTGGTGCAGATGGCCACACTATAACCGTGAGTGCAGTTTCTGAAGTAGCAGAAATTATGATAGAAGAACAAGCCAGTAGGGTAACTATGGAAGAAAATTTTCACATACACACACATTTGTGACATGTGTATAATATATATATGTATATGCTTATATTTTAATGCCCTTTAAGACCTACCTGGTCTACGGGAAATTTTAATTAGATTCTTAATCAGAATTTAATTGAAAATGTGAAGTTTTTAGATTTTGATTCTGTGATTGAACAACTTACTTATGAAATATCCTAGTTCATTTTGGTTCTCGTGGGGTAAAAAATTTCGGAGAGAGTTATAATTGCAAAAAACTGTGTATTAGGCTGGACAGTCTAGGAGAAAGTGTTTTTCATCTTCTACAGCTTGTGTTATACAGACTATACAGGTTCTTTCTTGCCATTGGGTTTTGGGTTGTGTCCATTGCCGTGTTTCACTGTGTAGGTTATGTGAGTTCATTCTAATTTTTGCAATGTTGTTTTTTTTTTCTAGCTTGTCGCATTTGCTAGGTAGTTCCAATTTTTCAGGTTAGGGTTGATTATCTCTTTGTAGTAAATGTTAGTTTTTGTTGTTGCTCTGGGCCTGTTTTCCGTAATTTTATGTCATTTCCTATTTTTAAGGGTTTTTTAAACAATTTTATTTATAGACTAGAGTTGGCTAGTGATTAATTATCAGTGAGCTATTTCCATTTAAATAATGAGTTGAGTACTTAGTGTGTGCTGGCATGTGGCCACCACATGGAAGAGTGTGCTTGGCATATGTTGTCATGTGTCTACTTATTCTTGGCACATGTAGGGTGCATCATGTGGGGAGTTACACTTTTCTATTCTTGGACATTTTTGTATGTGATTGTTGCTACATATTTTTAGCTGGCTGGTTTTGATTTGCAGATTTAGAATTTCTCAGATCTACACTCCTTCACTTGCCGGACTGATTTGAAATTCTGATATGCAGTGTCTACACTACTAATCTAAGCTCCCATGCTTTTAGTTTTGGAAAACAGTGAAGTTTTGATTGGTCTTTCTTAACATTTACAGTGTTAGCTGTTGGATAAAATCTTTTGAGTGCAGATGTACTATCATGAATTAGAAAATTTAACATGGTATCATAGTTGTATTGCTGAAATTTGTCTGTCCAGTGAATGGAGAAGGCAGCGACCTATGAGGAATTGAGAACAAACGATTTCAGCAGGTGTGATGCACAATAAGCCCCAGTGATTGGAGCGATCCATGCCTGAGAAAGGCATAAAGACTCGTGAGAGATTGAACTACTTTGTATTCTTGTGAAAGGCAAATTGAGCCTATGAAAGGTTGCTGATTTTGGCTGAACTGCTTTTTTCCGAGTTGTGATCCAAGGTATTGAAGGAATGGTGAACTTCAAAATGTCAAGTTTCAAAGAGTGTAACCGCCGATCGATTAGAAGGAGCCTCCATTTTCACCCCTTGGAAGTGTAGGTTGTAGATGCTGATGGAGGAGATTGATCTCTAAGGCATAGTCAAGGGCAAAGTTATGTTGATATTATGGTAGCTGCGGGAGGTATTTACCTCCACGTGTAAACCTGACGAGAATAGAATATTCTGGGAAGCAAGAAGAAACCCTAATTAGTTGGCTAATAACCCACCCTAATTAGTTGGCTATTAACCCTAGAAGACAAGTCGGCTCAAGAGGATAATTTGTATTAGGTTATTAGCCTCCAAGAGAAGAAGTCGGCTAAATGAAATATTATATACTAAGTAAATAGGCACCCAAAATGAAGTCGGCCCAGGTAGTTTGCCAGTTTTAGTATAAATACAAGAGGCCAGTCTTCATTCTGGCAGGCATTCTCAGAACTACAGTAGCACACTTGTGCGCACTGTAGTTGGGCAGTTTTGTGCACAAGTTCTGGAGAAGCTGCTGTCGCCAATCTATAGTCTCAGTCTTCTTTGGGTTTGGACTTTCTGATCAGTTTTTGTTATTCTTGCTTGGTGCGCTATCCTTGGAGAGAGGTGCGCTATCTTGTTTGGCTATCTAGCCTAGGGTTTTCTTCCAGAATGATTCTCTGTCAAGGTTAAGGTGCTCGGGGGTGGCTTCAGTCTATGGTTGGGTGACAATAGTGATATTGTCTACGGTTAAATGAGCACATCCATTATATTCTAACAGGTTATGGGCCCACACCTCCTTCATTCAGTCTAACCACTGGAAGGGAGCATAGCCATAAGGATACTAAGTTCGTTGAAGAACTGCCGCCAGGGTTTCTAGCAGGTGCAGTTACTAAAGCACTGCCGCTAGGGTTACTAGTAGGTGCAGTTGCAGAAACCTTAACCCTCTCGTTAAGGCACCTTAAGTGAAGGGATTGACCTAATTTCCGGATAGACTAGTGTGCCCAAGCCTAGCGCATCTCTTGGTACTCTCAGCAAGCTAAGACATCAAGTTTGAGTTTTTGGTCAAATCTAGGGTTGACCAAGTCAAAGCAACCATGACTTACTCTATGAAGTCAGAAAACAAGTTAGAAGGGGCTTCTAACTTCAGAGCGTGGAAGACAAGGATTGACCTCATCCTTGCCAAGAATAAAGTGTTGGATATCGTGAAAGGAAAGATTGTGGAACCAGAGTTTGAAGAAGGAAAAGAGAAGGAACCTCAGAACGTTGCAGTTTTGGAGAAGTTCAAAGATAATGACATCAATGCCATGAGTATCATAGTGGATTCTATAAAAGACCACTTGATACCCTACATCTCCCATCTTGATTCATCTAAGAAGAAGTACGATGCCTTAACAAACCTCTTCTTAGTCAGAAACATTGGACAAGTAATGAGTCTGAAGAATGAGCTCCGTGACATGAAGATGAATGATGATGACAGCATAGCATCATACTTTGTGAGAATCTCTCAGTTAAGAGATCAACTACAAGCTATTGAAGAGATCATTTCAGAAAAGGAACTGGTAAATATAGTACTCAATGGTCTTTCCAAGACATGGGATGCATTTGCCGCAAGTATGAACATAAGAAAGGAGTATCCTACATTTGAAGAACTTTGGACTTGCTGTGCACAAGAAGAATCAAGGATCAGTGCAAAAGAGAAACCCCAAAAGAAGTACGATGATCAAGCCTTCACAACAAGGTTCAAGGATTTCAGGAACAAGAAGAAGTTTGGCTCCAGGAAGAAACCAAATCAAGAGAAAGATATGTCAAGAATACAATGCTTCAATTGTTGAAAGTATGGTCACTACAAGAATCATTGTCCTGAGTTAAAGAAAAGGAAGGAAACACACGAAGCATCAGTTGCCGAAGAAAGGAAACCCTCAAAGAAATCCAAGTAGGACAAAACAAACTTCTTCTTCTAAGACAAGGTAACAATACTCTTCATAGTTCTTGTATATACCATATCTTCTGTACATATATTGCATATCCATTTCTTAGAAGATAACATGTTCAAAGAGAAACTATACCTATGGAAGAACAACAAGATAAGGATTGCTATCACAATGATTGCAAGTCAGGCAATCCACATGAAAGGATGAAGTACATCGATAACCCCTGGTAACAATTCATGTGAAAGCTATTACATAAGTAACAGCTGCAAGATAAGCCGAAATCATAATCAATCTTGAAGAAACCTAGAAGAAGTAAAGACAGAAAGAAGTCAGCAATCACGAGGAAATTCGAAAAAGGTTTGTGACACTTTGCAGAAGGAAATAAGGATGTAGACGAAAGCGTGGACTTTGTTAGATGGAGGGAGCCGATTATATATTCCAAAAGAAGAGCATGCATTCATACATGAAGCAAGGATTAGGAGGGAGCTAATCCTATGATCCATTGAAGATGATGAAGTATATATCCATGGTAGCAGCCATGAAAAGCAGTACGTGTTCAGTTTGACTTTAGAAGAAGCCTTCTTCGAAAAGAAGCCTTAAAGTATCCTTGGTTGTCCATCCACATACATGATCCTATGATGAAAGGAAGAAGTTGGAATCTTCAGAGCATGGAATCTATAGAAAACTCCATGGACCCAAGAGCTAAAGAGAAACATGAGGAAGAACATGAAGATTCCAAGAAAGAAAGAAAAGCCAGAACAACCAGTCATTGTATCGAGAATCACAAGATTACCAGCATGATATGAACTCACTAAAAGCAATCAAGTAGAGGAACTGAAAGTTGTGATGAAAAACAATGTATGGAAGACTTATGAATGAAAGTATTGCGAGATCCAGAACTAGAGGTTCTCCCAGATGGAGGGAGAAGACTATGATGATTGCTTGTAAACCAGACATACCTCTACATGAGCCAGTATATCGTCCGCAATATCCATGGGTTGGAGTTTACATGTAGAGCAACCTCAAAGGCTTTGAGGTATACCAGAAAGAGACTCTTGTATGCAGATGGAAGAAGATCTTGTATGGATTCAAACAACTTGGTGCAGAGCCTTCAATACACAACAGAAGCGTGGTGAAAATATTTCTATAACAGATATATTGTATCATAATGGTTATTCAGAAATCCAGGATGATGAATTGCTAATCCATGACAAACTCTTATGATGATAGAAGAAGTGCCACATAGATATGTTCCAGTTTGAGCCCTGCCACGATGTTATGAGCTAGCAGGAAACAAAAGATGAATTCAACAATGATATACTATATTGATCAGAGCTATATGAAGCCTTCAGAGAAAACCAGTGTTCCAGAAAGACCGAAGTACATTGAGATCAAGCATTACACTCTCCGTGATGAAGCCCAGAAAAGAGAAAGAGGTTCTCCAATATATATCTCCACAAATGAGTAGATAAGCAGACACTTTTTGTAAAGCCTCTGTCCAAGATGAAAGAGTTTGTGTACTCAAGCTGGAGCTCGTGGAGACGACTTCTTTATTGAAAAAGGAAGAGATGACTCCCAGGTTGGGAGGGAGCACTGATGTGTTATTGATTTATGGACAGTGATTTTTCAAGTTCGAAAAATGGTCCAGAATGAGCAGTTCCTTTCCAGTTCGGAAAGTGGTTTGAGATTTCTGACGGACAGGCATTTTCCAGTTCGGAAAATGGTCCTGATCGAACGGTCATTTTCGTAATGAAAATGGTTCGATGGATTGCTGATGTACCATAGACAATGATTCCCCCTGTGGTTAACATAGGGAATGGTCTAGGACAATCTCTCTTCTTGACGGTCACTCTTAGTAGTGGTCAAGAAGACTGGTCCGCTTCGCTGGACAGTCATTCTTTCGAAGCTCACAGTTCTGGGCAGATTCGAAGAATGGTTCGTTTTGGAGGTTGGTGCAGGACAGTCATTCCCTAGGGCAAATTCATTCTCTCCAGGCTGCACTTTGTTTAGTGTCGGAGGAATGGCCCAAATAGGTGAATGGTCCAGGTTCAACAATCAGGTATGGACATTCCCTAGGGCAGACTCATTCTCTCCAGGTTGCACTTTGTTTAGTGTCGAAGGAATGGCCTGGATAGGGAATGGTCCAGGCTTAGAAATAGGGACAGATATTCTTCCTTGCTCGAGAAGAATAGTCCAGATAGCTCATCGTTGATGTTTTACCTTCTTAGGGCAGATGCTCTTCCAGATCTCACAGATGTGAGTGGAAGAATGGCCTAGATGATTCAGTTTATATCATAACAATGTTTTCTGTGCAGGTTGATGATATGATTGTTATGGAGATTGTATGTCTCTGGACAATAGATGTATACTACTGTGGTGGATGTGTTCCACTGATTGTGACTATCTGTCACTGATCAAGTATCTGTGTGCTAATTGGTGTGGTAGTGTACCACTGGATTGTAGTTGTGTACTACTATGGATAAACACAGTTGTGTTCTATTGAATGACATTGTTCCGATTGCCTTGAAGACTATCAGTAGTGTTGGAAATGATTATCAGCCAGATGGATGATCAATGGATAGAAGATTCCCGAGACAGAAAATGGTCCAGGACATTTATTCTTCTAGGACATATGTTTGGATTAGAAGAATGGCTCTTGTGTCACTCTGTGGAGTGAGTGACTTATTCAACATCATGTCTGATTACTCAGATGGAGTATGGTTTCGAGAGATGATGCAGTTGATGACACTGATAGTGATGATGGTGCTCATGATCTAGTCATGAGATAGTCTATACGACTATGTTTATGCTACCAGGTGAATGGTATGTTTGTGCTCAAGACCATTACCTTCAATACCTCCCTAGCTAGGAGGGAGTGTTGATATTATGGTAGCTGTGGGAGGTATTTACCTCCACGTGTAAACTTGACGAGAATAGAATATTCCGAGAAGCAAGAAGAAACCCTAATTAGTTAGCTAATAACCCTAGAAGACAAGTCGACTCAAGAGGATAATTTGTATTAGGTTATTAGCCTCCAAGAGAAGAAGTCGACTAAAGGAAATATTATATACCAAGTAAATAGGCACCCAAAATGAAGTTGGCCTAGGCAGTTTGCCAGTATTAGTATAAATACAGGAGGCCAGTTTTCATTCTGGCAGGCATTCTTAGAACCGCAGTAGCACACTTGTGCGCACTGCAGTTGGGCAGTTTTGTGCGCACGTTTTGGAGAAGCTGCTGCCGCCAGTCTATAGTCTCGGTCTTCTCTGGGTTTGGACTTTCTGATCAGTTTTTGTTATTCTTGCTTGGTGCGCTATCCGTAGAGAGAGATGTGCTATCTTGTTTGGCTATCTAGCCTAGGGTTTGTTTCCGGAATGATTTTCTGTCAAGGTTAAGGTGCTCGGGGGTGGCTTCGGCCTATGGTTGGGTGACAATAGTGATATTGTCTACGGTTAAACGAGCACATCCATTATATTCTAACAAGTTATAGGTCCTATCGATCCTCAACAATTATCTCAATACAAGAAGAGGGTTGCTAAGGCAAAGAGGATTCTATTGGACACCTTGAAGGACCACATGATTCCTCACATCACAGGGAAATCAACAAAGGACATGTTTGATGCATTGACAACTTTATATCAGAGTGTCAATATTTCCAAAAAGATGCTCTTGGAAAACAAGCTCACCCAAATGTGCATGAGTAATTCAAAGACCATGGCAAGTTACCATGAAGATCACCAAGCTTAGAAATCAACACTTTACTATTGGTATGAAGATTGAAGATGAGGAATTAGTGCCAATTACTCTAATTGGTTTCTCTTTTGTTTGGGAGGCCTTTTTGTTCAGGTGCTCGAGAAAACCTCCTAACTTATGAGAAGCTTTGGGATATCTTTTTCTAAGAAGAAACAAGGTGGGAAGCATTGTTTGTCCAAAGAGAAGAGGTTGAAGCCCTTTCTCTCATTGGGAAGGTGAGGAAAGGTGGAAAGAAAAGGGGACCCACAAAGGGTAAGAAGGAGGAGACATCTTCTACAGAGCATGATACTAAGGACCAAAGTCATGTGACGTGTTACAAGTGTCACAAGAAAGGGTATTTTGCTAATCAATGTCCGAAGAAGAGAAAAGGAAAAGGTAAGCAGCAACAAAAGTAGTTTACAAGGAGTGCAGATAATTCATCTGCAATGGATAAGTTTGCATCCAAGCTTGAAACCACATTTGCTATGGTTTCATGCTTTTCTACCAACAACACTTCCGGTATTGGTTGGTATGTGGACAATGGAGTGTCAACACATATGACAGTCAACAAGAAAATTTTCAACAAGTTTCAAGAACAAGACGTGGGCAATGCACATACAAGTGGAGTTGGGTTATGATGCTACATATCTAATGATTGGAATTGACACAATCTCCTTCAGGATGCCTTTAGGTAGTGTTCTCAATTTGCTTGATGATTGTGTTAGAATGAAAGAGATGTGCTCGTTTTTCCATAGACAATATAACAATATTGTCACCCAACCATAGGCACGAAGCCACCCTCGAGCACCTTTAACCTCGACAGACAGAATAATTCCGGAAGCAAACCTTAAAACCAATAGCCAACCAAGATAGCGTATCTCTCTCCAAGGCTAGCATACCAAGCAAAGAATCCAAACCATAACCAAGTAGAAATTCCAACCATAACCAAAAGCCAAAATCCTAGTTGCTGCACTTCCTCTCCAAAACTTGTGCACCACTAGTCTGTGTGAGCTGTGAGAGAGTGAATGACAAATGAGTTCTAGCGCCCTCTTATTTATAGTGCTCTTTGTCATCTGTCCAGGACCAATGTTGCACTGAGTGGGAGCGTTATATATATATTGCATTTATATTAAAAAAAAACATGTAGAAAGACAAATTAGTTGCAGAATATATGATATTATGAAAACATGCACATTTGTACATTAATATAGATAGAAATGGCATCCATGGACCATAGTACATCAAAGATTAATCATTAAAAATTCAAATTTCAAGGCTCAATCATCAACCGTCTAGATTCTAGCAATTACAAACTTACAAACCAACATTCAAAATTTTAAGCCATATTTATATAATAGAAAGTAGACCATAAACTTATGACATAAAATCAGTTATCCAACAAGTGTCAACAATAACATGAGTCATGACCAAATAGTTGTGTTTACAAAATAGACCATCTATACTGGTCAGTGGTAACTGAAGTATGAACACTGAAAGGTCCAAGACAAGAAAGTTTGAATTGAGCTAGTTGCTAAAATTTAAATACTATGAATCTATCATGTAGATTCTAGATTCTATACTATGTAGACTATGGCATATAAAGTAACGAAAAAGGAGAAACATCAAACAACTATTTCGGGAGCCTCCTTCCACCACCATGATTGCTGTGTGGGCCTCCTTGTTGTGGTGGTGGAGCTTCATGAGAAGGACGAAACTATGCAGAAGTAGATGTAGATGACCGTGACAGAAGTGAAGATGAAGCCCCTAGTGCTGTAGTTGGATTCCTGGACACAGGGAACACGACACTAGATGGGGGTCGCATCTCAACATGATCATCATCATTAAAAAGCGCATTCACCAATTGCTCTAAAAACAATACTGCATCCTCCAAATTATCCTCCTCTGGATTGTTGTCCCAATGCTTCAAGTTTTTATCCATCTTTGCTTCCTCACAGTAATGGGACAACAATTGTAAGTTGCAATGAACATAAACCAAGCTCTCTGCCCGACCTAGATTCAACTTGTTTCTTTTGACGCCATGGATGAAATTGTAAGTGCTCCAACACCTCTTTGCAGAAGAAGTGTTCACCACTTGTGAAAGCACCCGTGTTGCCAAACGTTGCAGTTGTGGGGTAGCACCACCATGCATGTTCCACCACTCGAGAGAACTCAGATTCCCTCGATCTCTAATTGCATGGTTGGTCCCAAAGGCACCATTGCTAAGGATGTAATGGCTCAATTGTCTCCTTGTGTTGTCACACTCCTCCTCGTCCGAGACCAATTTTTCTAATGCTTTCATATAACCAGTTTGAACCTCTGGATCTTGGTGTGGTCTTTTCTTGGTCCCACCACCAGGTGTTGGTGATGAAAGTCATGATGCATGATAGTATTTAGGTGTTATAACATAATAACATATACTAAGGCATGTAGTGGAATATTTAGCATTTCCCACCGTTTTTCCACCTCTACACGAATTTGATTATAAAGGTTAACATCTCTAGGCTCAACAATATCTTTAATTTGCCCTAACATGCTATCCATTTGCTCATACACCTCCCCAATGATTGGCCGATCTGAATCTGCAAACTTGATCATGTAGTAAATTGGCTTGGTGAATTGCAAATCATACCGAACCTGTGACCAAAACTGACTGTCAAGCACTGTCTCCTTCATTGCATTAGCACCTTCTCTATCATTGCTTAAGTCATCCCATGCATCACTCATCACCATAGCACCCAAAGCTTGTCTCACCTTCAATAGGCGCCTAAATGTGAGGTAATAGCTAGCAAATCTAGTTTTTGCAATCTTAAGTAACTGCAACCTAGAGTGAGTGTTGTAGAAGTAATTGACCCTTGTATGCCTGGTGACAAATTTGATGAGTTGCTTCCCTCTCTTATACAACTGATTAATCCATCCACATTCTCTATGCTTGAAAATATCACGCATCAAAAGGTTCAAGGTGTGAACCAAACACCTAGACCAAAAGATGTGTGGATGAACTTGCTCAATGATTTTACCTGCTCCCTTACAGTTTGCTGCATTATCAGTGATTACTTGAATCACATTAGAAGGACCAACATCATTAATTGTTTTCAAGAGGAGATCTAAAATGTTTTGGGAAGATGTAATGATTGAAGAGGAGTCATGTGCTGCAAGAAACACTGCACCAGTAGCAGAAACACCAAGAACATTGATCAAATGTTGGTTTCTAACATTTGGACTCCAACCATCTGATACAATGGATACTCCGTAGTCCCCCCATTCATCTGTAAACCATGTTAGAGCTCTTTGAATTTTTGTTTTTTCCTTATCGAGTAACACAGTTCTAGCTTTCTCATAGTTGGGGCTCTTGTATCTTTTGGGGGCTTCATTGATTCCCTTGACAAGATCATGCCAATAGGGGGAGTGAAGCACATTGAATGGGATACCACAAGCATAGAGAAACCGGATCACATTTGCATCCACCTCATGCCTGCCTCCAATATCAATGAAATCTGCTATTGTTCTTTTAGATCCAGAGGTTCCAAAACCATGAGGGGATGGAGATGTGTTGCCACCAAAACGAGATGAGGCATCGGATTGAAGCTTTTGTTTTTTACCACGCTTTTTTTGCGCAACTTCCTCTATCTTTATGTATCTTTGTCTCTCTTCCATGGATATATTAGGGCAAACATTAATCCCAATGGACCCCTTATTGTAATCACTCTCCATTACACCACAAAGATGCCTCTTCACACGGGTATATGAACCGGTATAAGCTTTTCTTTTATGGCAATTATGAGGACATAAAAATTTAGTGGTTCCACCACCTCTTCCATCCTCAAGTTTTGTGACACATCCCCACAAGGGTCTCAATGCATCTTTGTCATTTGTTTTGCCCTCTTCACTGTCCTCTTCCTCCTCTTCAAGTTCAAACCCTTCATTAGCTTCATATTGTGGGTCATGATCCATCATGAGAATCACCATTATCCTCTTCTTCCCTTTGATACCTCCTCCTTGTCAACACCATGAGAACCAAAAAAGGAATGAAAAACCAAAAGAAGACCATTTTCCTCAAGTTTTAGATGAACAACCTACAATAAAATGAGGTAGAAGAAGGAATGGGAAAGAGTAGGAGAGGAGGACAAAAACATAAACAAAGTTAAGCCAAGGAAATGAGAGAGTTGGGGTTTGGGGTTACCTCTTTAGCTCTTGAAACTTGAGATAGATGGTTGCCTTTGTTCTCTCCTCCAAGCTCCTCTTTGCTCACTCTTCCAAGCTCTTCTTTGCTCTCTCCTCCAAGCTCTCACAAATCTACACTCTCCTTCAAGCTCTCCTTTGCTCTCTCCTCCTCTCCAAGCTCAAGCAAACATAGATGAAAGAATGAGGAGAATGGAGGAGGAAGAGCTCCTTTATTCTCCTCATTCCTTTCTCCTAAACCCTAAGCCTAGGTAGGTCCCACTCCCACTCAAGAATGATTAAAAAAAAGACTTTTTTTGGAGTCCACGGGTCCTACGCGGGAGTGTCTGGTCACCGGTCGGGAGCGAGATGGGAGCACGCTCTGGAGTGTGGAGCTCCTGGAATTCCAGGGAGCATCCTAAATCGTTCTGGAGCGCGCTCCCACCTTTGCTCCTTGGACGCTCCAGCTTGGAGCACGCTCCTAGGCTTAGGAGCGNATGGGCTACAGAGACCATTCCTACAGGAATGTTGGTCACGGACTATTTTCTAATCAAGTCATATGTACCATAGAGATCCATCTCTACCTATATGCCTTAGAAAATATTGATCCTGAACCATTTTCCTAATTGGGCCACAAACTGTGCCTTAGGAAAATACCAGTCCATGATACGTCAACAAACTGTCAACCTGGACCATTCTCCACAGAGAGAATGCTTGTCCACCAACAATCTGTTCTGTCTGGACCATTCTTCGCCTGGAGAATGTCTGTCCACCAACACACTAACTATCCATCTAGCTGGCAATCAACTCTAACACTAGTGGTAGTTTCCATGGCACTCAAATAGTAGCATACTGTTGCTATAATGCCATCCAATAGAGCACAACTGATCCGAGATCTTTTCATCGAAGTGACTTATTAAAGAATTGTATTAAATGAGCATAAAATGAAGTGCACCATAAAGAAGGAATAACTCAATAATGAAGAGACATATGCATCAGATCTGAACACAAAAAACTTGATAACGGAGTTCGTCCATGGTGGACTACGTCTCCGGGTCCTGCTCTTAAATGGGTAGGCCTTTTTATTAACTCAACAAAAGAATTTGGCAAAATACATAAATATACCTCATTCTAGAGTTAAGTTGCAGAAGCTTTGCTCAGATCATAAAACAAACAACACCATTGAATTTGTGACGTCGAATTACCTAAAAATGACCATCTCCACGCCTCAATCTTAGTCTGGCACTTTCAGGCCCTAGAGAAATTTCATCTCGATTTTCGTGCCTGCCCCTGCAATAAATTAATGGGGAATTTCTCGTTTTCTGTGCCCCGTCTGTACGGTTGCGCCCCTGGTCTGACCCTCGAGCTCTGGCAAAACTCAACTCTTAAATAAATTTGGAGGGCGGATATACCAACGAGGCCGTTTGGCCTGCTGGTTGGCGGATATATTTAAAGTGCTTTGGTTAGAGGAGGTTTCGGGGTCAAGCCCGCGAACCTCCATTTTAATACAGGGTGTGTATATATATATGTTGTTTGTTGTTTGTTGTTGGGCTTGCTGCTAACTTTGGAGTATGGTTTGGCTTTGGCAGATCCCGCCAGATCTGGCGGCAGATTGTATTATGAATTTAGCGGACTGGGGGTTGGCGCCAACCAACCCCTTTCCCGTTTTAAATTTCGGTTGTTGGGCGTCCTTGGGCATTTGCCTGCTGCCACGTGGCAGCCCATGACTGGGCCATGTGGCGAACTTTCATTGGCCCACGTCACTACATTGCACGGACAACCACATCACCTCTTCCATGTCAGCCTGCCATGTCAGCTTGCCATGTCATCTAGCACATCACCTGTCAGGTGGCGGTGGTTGTACGAACTGCCACATTGCACCTTCCCATTGGTCCACGGATTTGATTGAAAAAGTCCAAAAATGAGTGACACGTGGCAGCCTCTGGTGTTGCCACGTCATCATGCTGATGTCATGCTGACGTCAACATAACACGTGTCGCCCTCTGCGTGTGCCACGTACACTATACGAACGATGATGTCATCCATACTGATGCTGATGTTAGCAGTACGAATGCTGAAGTTAGCAATATGGATGCTGACGTCAGCAGTACGGATGCTGACTCATCCCTGTTGACTAGGCTAGGTTGACCAAAACTTTGACCGCGAATATCTTTTGATCCGTAACTCTGTTTGATGAGCCATTTACGTCGTTGGAAAGCTTGTGATGCGCTCTTCGCGATGATGCCAATTTCACTGAGCTTTGAAGACTTTGAATTTTTGCCCTTTCTCTATCTGCTGAGGCCATTCTGAGCTTCTCGAGTTGCTTTTGCGAATTCTGAGTTATCCTGAGCCTTCTCTGGATCCTTTTTGGATCAACAACTGTGTCTATCCATAGTAGTATACAACTATTATCCAGTGGTACACAACCACTCCTAGTAGCTACACCGCTACTAGCCGGTGACATATAGTCACTACCAATGGATCACATCCACCACAGTTGCATACAACTACTGTCTAGAGACATACACTCTACACTACAATCATATCATCTGATATCATCCTGCAAAAACAATATCATGCTACAAATTGAGTCATATGGGCCATAACATCTACCCTCAGAAAGTAAAACATCAGCCATGGGCTATCTGGACTATTCTTCCCAAGCATAGAAGAATAAATGTCCCTAATTTATGAGCCTCGACCATTCACCTAACTGGGCCATTCCTCCGACACTAATCATAGTACAACCTGGAGAGAATGAGTTTTCCCTAGGGAATGCCTATCCCTGATTGTTGAACCTGGACCATTCACCTAACTGGGCCATTCTTCCGACACTAATCACAGTGCAACCTTGAGAGAAAGAGTATGCCCTAGGGAATGTCTGTCTTGCACCAACCTCCAAAACGGACCATTCTTCGAAACTGCTCACAACTGTGAACTTTGAAAGAATGACCGCCCGACGAGGCGGACCATTCTACTTACCACTACTCAGAGTGACTGCCAAGAAGAATCACTGTCCTAGACCATTACCCCACATCAACATTCTATTGGACCATTTTCATTACGAAAATGATTGTCCGATCTGGACAATTATCCGAACTGGAAAATGACTGTCCGTCAGAAATCTCGAACCACTTTTCGGATAGGAAAGGAACTGCCCAACTGGACCATTTTCCAAATTGGAAAATGACTGTCCGTAAATCAATAACATATCAGTTCTCCCTCCCAACTTGGGAGTAATCACTTCCTTTTTCAATAAGGAAGTCATCTCCACGAGCCTCAACTTGTCCCTTAAGTACTCAAACTTTTTATATTGGACAGAGGCTTTACCAAAATATCTGCTACCTGCTCATCTGTAGAGATATACTGGAGAACCACTTCTCCCCTCTGGACTTTATCATGGAGAATATAATGCTTGATCTCAATGTGCTTCGACCTGTCATGGAACACCAGGTTCTCTGAAAGCTTCACATAGCTCTGATCGTCATAATATATCACGGTCGAGTTCAACACGTGATCAGACAGTCCAAAAAACAACTTACAGAGCCACATTGCTTCTGTACAAGCATCACAAGCTGCAATATACTCTGCTTTTGCTGTGCTGAGTGCAACAGACTGCTGTTTCCTGCTAGCCCATGACATCGTGGCAAAGCTCAAACTGAAACATATTCAAGTAGCACTTCTTTTGTCATCTGCACTCCCTGCCTAATATGAATCGATAAATCCATGCAACTATATATCATCACTCGAATGTCCCAAACGAAAAAAATCCGACTGAGTATTCTCCAAATATATTAACGAGCCAATCAATTGTCAATATAAAGACGGGTCCACTGGATTAGAGTCTCTTAACTTCTTCAAATCTGTCATCATGGGAGTTTGCCATTGATTTGCAATCCATCATCCCCGACTTTTGAAGAACCATTTCAATATACTTCCTCTGTCATAGGAACTTTTCACCACGTTTCTGTTGTACATGAGAGGCTTTGCATCAAGTTTGCTTGAATCCATATAAGGTCTTCCATCTACATACAAGGGTCTCTTTTTGGTATACCTCAAAACCTTGAGGTTGCTCTACATACGCTTCTTCTTCAATTACTCTGTTGAGAAGAACAATCTTTACATTCATCTGATGTAAACTCCAACCCATGGATACTGCAGGAGATATAATGGTTCAGGTAGAGGTATGTCTGGTTACTGGAACAAGCTATCATCATAGTCTTCTCCCTCCTTCTGGGAGAACCCTCTAGGCCTTGAGTCTTGCCTTGTATCTATCAATGCTCGATTCTTTTTCACAATTTCTCACATACATTGTTCTTCATCACAACTTCCTTCCATTCCTTCTGCTTGACTGCTTCTAGTGGATTCAAATTGGTTCAATTGGTTGTTCTGACTTTTTCTTTCTTTCTTGGAATCATGTTCTTCCTCATGTTTTTCTTAAGTGTTGGAGTCCATGGAATCTTCTATAGATTACATACCCTTCTTTCCTGAAGGCTCCAACCTTCCGCCATAAGAACATAAATATAGATGGACAACCAAGGATATTCAAGGCTTCTTTTCGAAGAAGACTTCTTCTAGAGTCAAACTGAACAGGAGTTGTTTATCATGGTTGCTACTTCCAATGAAGAACATGGACATATACTTCATGGTAGTCACAAATTCTTCAATGGATCATATCTTTGGGGATTAGCTCCCTCCTAATCCCAACTTCATGCTCGAATTAGCAATATGCATGCTCTTCTTTTGGAATTCTGTGATTAGCTCCTTCTATCTAAGAGAGTTCATGCTTTCGTCTGCTGCATCTCTCTTTGCTTTCTGCAAAGTGTCACAAGCCTGTTCTGGTTTCCTTTTGATTCCTGACTTCCTTCGAGTCTAACTCCTCCGAGTCTCTTTAAGTTTGTTTCTATTTGTTCTAATTGCTGCCCATCTCGCAGTTGTGTCATCCTTATTAACTTCTTCTATGTCAACTTCCGCAAGGATTGTTCATCAAACATATTTCATAAGGGTACCTGCCCGGAACAAGAATAACAAGAGCAAACAAGAAATATCTATCTAGAAGAGATGTTAGTTCAACTTGCGAACAAGTTAATAAGCATCTATATCAATAGTTTTCATATGCAGTCAAGTATTCATTGCACCTAGCAATAATAGAATCTTTCAAAGACTGCTTTCACAATTTGTAATGTAGTAACTATCATCCTTGATATACACAAATTTGAAGCTTAACAATTTAATCAAACCTCGAACCTGAAGCCTCAACTGCTATGGAGGGTGTGTTTGTTCCTCTGAATGCACTGAATCCAAGATTACAGCGTGGACAAGATCTCTAATACTTTTCTCGCAAACACACTCATGTTTTGCTAGATGATATAACTTAGATAGCACATACAAGTGCATACCTTTGAAACCTTGAAACCTTGTAGCATCGTCCAACTTGTCTTCCAATCTGAAACTAGATACCATCTTGACAAGAAGAGATTAGAAACTCAATCAAAAGATTCAATGATTAGAACAAGCTAGAAACTCTAAAAATTTCAACTTTGATCACAAAATCAATTTAACCAGAAGTCAACTTTGATTTTGACTTTGACCAGTCAACCTTTGACTTTGATCACTCAAACATTAACTTTGACTTTGACCAAAAATTCAAACCTGACGCTTTTGCTAGTTGAGGGTACCAAGAGGTGCGCTAGGCTAGGGTGCCTTAGGATGTCAAGGAATTAGGTCAAATGCTTCACCAAAAGTGCTTGAACACAAGGGTTAGGGTTTGTTGTAGCTGCATAATCAGAAAACCTAGCTGCAATTGTAACTGGTGCCATAACGAGCTTAACAAATAACTTCCCAATCTATCTTCTAGTGGTTAGACTATCTGAAGATAGTGTGGACCCATAACCTGTTAGAATGAAAGAGATGTGCTCGTTTTTCCATAGATAATATAGCAATATTGTCACCCAACCATAGGCACGAAGCCACCCTCGAGCACCTTTAACCTCGACAGACATAATATTTCCGGAAGCAAACCTTAAAACCAATAGCCAACCAAGATAGCGTATCTCTCTCTAAGGCTAGCGTACCAAGCAAAGAATCCAAACCATAACCAAGTAGAAATTCCAACCATAACCAAAAGCAAAAATCCCAGTTGCTGCACTCCCTCTCCAAAACTTGCACACCACTAGTCTGTGTGAGCTGTGAGAGTGTGAATGACAAATGAGCTCTAGCGCCCTCTTATTTGTAGTGCTCTTTGTCATCTGTCCAGGACGATTTCTTCTTTTAGAGGTTAACACTTAAATATTAATTCTTTTATGGAGCCGACATGTCTTCTAGGGTTTCTACACATCTGTTTAGGGTTACATTCTAGTCTTGTCAAAGGTTTCATGTAGAGGTTAATACCTCCCGCAACTACCATACGATCAACAGATTGTTGGTGCCTGGGTTAACTAAGAATCCCCTTTCAATCTTAGCTATTACAAAAATGAAATGTATAGTTGAGTTTAATGATCTATAGTGCACCACAAAAAATCGCGTTTGTGAACTTCCTTGGTTTTTGGCCAAAGAGGTGCATGAAGGAGGCTTTTATAGTCTTCTTGCTAGTACTACACAGTGTGAGCTTTTGGTACATGATCGTGGCGAGATGCGCAAGCCATGGCACAAGCTTCTTGGTCACTTGCATTATGGAACTCTTCCTCTCTTGAGATACGACAAATCAATGTGTGCAAAGGATGTATGCTTGGTAAGCATTCTAAGATTGCTTTTCCATCCATCAAACAAAGATCAAGAGAGATTATCAAGTTGACACGCTTCGATGTATGTGGGCCTATGTCTTCCTCTTCATTGAAAGGTACTCTGTATACATTTCCTTCACTGATGATTCCTCCCAAAAATCCTAGATTTATTTTATGAAAACTAAGGATGAAGTGTTCAATAAATTCAAAGAATTCAAAGCCTTGGTTAAAAATTAGATAGAGAAGAGGATTGAGATTCTTCAAACCAATAATGGAGGAGATTACACCTCCAAGGAATTTGATACCTTCTATAGGGAAGCAAGGTTCAAGAGGGAGCTTACAATACCATACAACCCACATCAAAATGAGGTTGCAGATCCATTATGGTGATAGCTAAGGCCACGATTCATAACATGGACTTGCTCATGTGTCTTTTAGTAGAAGCATGCAACACCATTTTCTACATATTGAACCTATGTCCACACAAAATTTTGAAGGACAAACATTGGAGGAGGCTTTTAGCATTGAGAAGCCACATGTATCTCATTTCCATTTATTTGGTTGTCTAATTATATTCATTTTCCTCGTGAGAAATGGACTAAGTTTGGGCCCTTGAGTATCAAAGGGATTTTTGTTGGTTACAATGATAGTTCCAAAGGGTATCGAATCTACATTCCAATGCAATGGAAGATGGTGGTACGCAGGGATGTGAAGTTTGATGAGGATGGGTGGTTTTCATGGTCATAGGGGCCTCCTACAATGATTGAAGAAGGTGAAAAGTTTGTTGTTCCAAATTTAGATTTAGATTTGCAAGATTCCAACAAAGTAAAATAGGCCTCACTTCCTGCTAGTCAAGAAAGTTGAGATAGATTACCCAAACATTACAAGATGCACAAGAACAAGTTGGAGCACCTAAATCTACATTTTGGGTGCATCATCGAAATAAGAAGTTTCCTACTTATGTTGCATTAATGACTTATTCTTAAGACAGGGCCCTCTAGCTTTGAGTAAGTCACTAAAAAGCAAGTATGGTGTGATGCCATGACAAAGGAGTACAACTCCATCTTGAAGAATGATGTTTGGGAGATAGTTCCAAGACCTATTGGGAAATCCATGATTGATTCCAAATATTTTACAAGATCAAGCATAGAATTAATGGGAACATTGAAAAGTACAAGGCTAGGTTTGTTGTCGAAGGATTCTCTCAAAAAGAGGGATTTGACTATGATGAGACTTTTGATCCAATTGTTAGGTATACCTCTATCAAAACCATCATGTCTTTAGCATCTTGTTTTGGTTGGTCTTTATATTAGATGGATTTAAAGACAACATTATTTAATGGCACGATTGAGGAAGATGTATATATAAATCATCTAAGAGGTTTTGAGATCCATGGGCGACAAACCCTTGTTTGCAGGTTGAAGAAATCCCTTTACGGGCTAAAGCAAGTACTATGGACACGGTAGTCTTGGATCGATGAATATTTACTAAAGTTGATATTTTCCAATACTTGTGCAAACTTTAATCTTTATTTTTTCTCGGATAAATCTGATTTGCTTGTCTTGGTCCTATATGTAGATGACCTTATCATTACAAGAAATTTCGACCAACTCATTTTGTGGTGTAAGAAGAAATTGGTGAGTGAGTTTGACTTGAAGGAAATTGGTTTGTCGCCCTATTTTTTGGGACTAGAGGTTTCGTAGGTGGTAGGTGGCAAGTGAATTCTTCCTTGGACAAGAGCAGTATATTGTGGAGATTCTGAAGAGATTTTAAATGGTGGATAACAAACCCATGTCTAGCCCTATGGTTAGAAGTCTAAATTAACTTGTAATAAGGATTTAGATTTGGTTGATTCAATTAGTTGTGAAGCTATTTGGCATTGCAAGTTGGTAGCAGAGTTGACCAATGAGACGCTATAACCCATTATTATTTACTGTGATGATCAGAGTTGCATTAGGATCTTTGAAAATCCAGTCTTCCATGATCACTCCAAGCACATTGATATCTAGTATAATTTCTTGAGAGATAGAGTATAGAAGGGAACAATGGTCTTGGATTACATTCCTCCAAATTCCCAAGTGGTTGACATTTTGACGAAGCTCTTAGCGAAGGGGAAGTTTGAGATGCTGAGAGAGAAGCTTGCTGTGGTGGAGAACAAATTCCCCGCAAAGAGGGAGTGTTGGTTTTATTGTTGCTCTGAACCTATTCTCCATTAAGTTAGTTTTTTTCTTTCTTTGAACCTGTTGTCCATTAACCATCAATATCTATCATTTCCTATTTTTAGGATTTTCTATTTTTAGCAATTCTATTTATAGACTAGAGTTTAATAGTGATTAGTCATCAATGAATTATTTGCATTTAAATAATGAGTTGAATGTTTGGTATGTTTAGATGTGTAACCACCACATGGAAGAGTGTGTTTGGTGTGCGTGGATGTGTAACTACCACATGGAAGAGTGTGTTTGGTGTGTATTGGCATGTGTTACCTATTCTTGGCACATGTTGTAATGTTCCCAAGTTGATTTTTCCTGGAACCAAGGGTCGTTTGAATGTTTGTTTTAATGTTTCGATGTGTTATGCAGGTTTACTTCATCAAAGTTGCGCATGGAGGTGTTTTCTTTGAAGATTATAGCTTAGAGATAAAGAACATGGCATATAACACAAGGAAATGACAAGATACAAGCAATGGATACCAAGAAAGAGCCAACAACTTCAGATCTGACCTTTATGTAGATAATATGATGATCCTGATACAATATATTTGTAGATCTGGATGGATACAAGAAGAATAATCAAGCTAGAATTATAGCTGCTCCAACAAGCTCAAAGATTGAAGAGAATAGCCTCCAAAGGCACCACAAACCCTTGAAGAAAAGGACAAGATCAATTTCTTTCCCTTCAAGAGCTGGATCTACTCTCCCTAGCTGAGTTGCGCACTTCCTGTTGGTTGTAGCTCACCAATATTTTGACCTTCCTCCTTAAGACCTCCAAACCCTACCAAAATCACTAGAACAATAGATCTGGGGAAGATAAACCCCTTGGTTGAGTATCTGGCTGATTGAGGGTGTTCTGATTCCTCAAATCAATGGATCCCCTTTCTGCAGTGTGCCCTCCTCTCAAACTCGTGCCAAGCTTTGAATAAAATATCTGTCAGAGAAACCCCCTCCACAATAGGCTAGAAAAGGCGCCCTAGGCCCACAATGAAATCCCAATAGGTTTTGGGCTCCAAAACCTCCTCCTCTCACCAAATCTAATGGATCTTCTTCAACAAGTGTGCCCTCATGCTGGAAATCCCTCACTGGTGCGCATTGTCTTCCTGCCCTATAGAACCAACGTGTCGCTGAATAGAATGGCGAGGGAGGGATCTTTCACCTCCGTGACCAAGCTTGGACCAGGAAAGGTGGAATCTTTCACCACCGAGTTGATCTCTAGGGTCTGTTCTCCCAAAACACTCAAAACGTCCTTAGCTCAAGAGCTCAATATGCAAAAGTGAAAATGACATGAATAATGAGTGAGGCACCCTCCTTTTTCTTTTATACCCCTGTTCTAATTCTCAGTTGAGTTAGTTGACCACCCTCTAAGGTTAACTCCTTACTTTTCTCCATGTGGTCTTTTTCCCACTTACTTTACCTTTTTCCCCAAAGTCACTTTTAAATTATAACATTGTGCTAAAGTGAATACTTTGGAGTCTCTTAGCCCCCCTATCTCATGAGACTATAGTCTAGTGGGGACATCTAGACTACTAAGTCTCTGTAATCCTCTCATCAAGAGGTGGGGGACATTACAGTCTCCCCTATTGGGAATTGCTCGCCCACAAGCAATTCTGATCCTGCCTTGTGAAGAACCTGTTCATTCTCCCATGTAGCATCCTCAACAGGCAAATTTTTCCACTTGATTAGGTTTTCCCTAATGCTCCTCTTCCTTAGCCTTTTCTCCCTAACTTCCAACATTGTTTTTGGTATCAATTACAACTGTCCCTCCTCATCCAATGGAGGTAGTTCCTCAATAGGAGTGATGTGTTGGCCTAAGGCTCTTTTCAAGCATGATACATGAAAAACATTATGTATTTTGCTTCCGAAAGGTAACTCAAGCTGATATGCCACGGCCCCTACCTTTCTCCTCACCTTGTATGGTCCAAAAAAACGAGGTTGAAGCTTTTCTGCGCCACTCCTCCTTATAGAAGCTTGCATGTATGGTTGGAGTCTTAGGTATACGAGATCCCCAATCTCAAAAGTGCGCTCCACTCTGTGCTTATTTGCCTGAATCTTTTGCTGATTTTGTGCCCTGTGCAAATGGTCTTTGAGTTCCCTAAGTAAATCCTGGCTCTTCTGAATCCAATCCTGTACCATAGGTGCTCTGCTATCCCCAAATACAATCTCCACAAAGGTGAGAGGATCATAACTGTACAAAGCCCTGAAAGGAGACATACTAATAGGCATGTGGTAGGTGGTGTTGTAAAAATACTCACCTAGATGTAACCACTTAACCCATGCCTTTTGTTGCCTTGATACATAATTCAAGAGATCTCCTTCTACCCATTTGTTAACTATCTTTGTTTGACCATCCGTCTGAGAGTGATAATTGGTGCTGGGAGTCAAGGCCGTACATACCAACCTGAATAGCTCCTGCCAAAAAGTACTCATGAACCTGTTGTCCCTATCACTCACAATGGTTATTGGCAACCCATGTGGCTTGAATATCTCCCTGAAGAATAATTCTGCAACCTGTGAAGCATAGTAATCTGTGGCAATGGAAAAAAAATGAGCATACTTAGTCAACCTGTCTACTACCATAAAGATGCAATCTTTGCCCTGAACTTTGGGCAACCCTGTGATGAAGTCCATGGAGATACCCTCCATTTTGTGCTCCGGAATGGGGAGTGGCTGTAATAAACCTACTAGATGAGTGTGTTCCTCCTTGTTTTCTTGACATGTGGAACATTCCCTGATATGGCGCATTACATCATCTTTCATACCCCTCCATGCGAATCTCTCCCTGACTTGCCTGTATGTCTTGACAAAGCCTTGGTGACCAGCCAATGGCGAGTCATGGCATGCCTTTAGCACTCTCCCTTTGAATTCTGACTCAGGAACTAGGAAAATTCGGCCTTTGAAATATATGATGTCATCCATGATCTCGAAGTTCTCATCCTGTATCTGTCCGTCCATCAACTCACATGCAAACCTATTTTTTGAATACTCCACCAAGAGGTGTGCCTTCCAATCAACTGAAATATCTGTCATGGCATATACTGATGGTCTCCTGGACAAAGCATCATCCACCACATTGTGTTTTCCTTAGACAAATTCAATATCAAAGTCATACGCTTGGATTTTGCTAACCCATTTCTGTTGCCTCTCATTGAGGTCCTTTTGATCCAAGAAGTATTTTAGGCTATTATGATTAGTTTTGACAACATATTTCGCCCCAACCAAGTACTGTCTGAATTTGGCCAAGGCATGCATAATGGCCAACATCTCTTTGTCATAGATGGTGTATAGGAGCTCAGGTCCCCTCAATTTTCGACTTTCATAGGCAATAGGGTGTTTATTTTGCATAAGAACTGCTCCAATGCCCTCACCTGAGGCATCACACTCCAATATGAATGACTTTGAAAAATCTGGCAAAGAAAGCACCGGGGAAGTACTCATCACCTTCTTCATGTTGTCAAATGTTATCTGTGCCGCTTGACTCCACCCGAGTGTGCCCTTTCTGGTCAAATCTGTCAAAGGTGCGTAAAGTTGGGAGAATCCTTTGACAAACCTCCTGTAGTAACAACAAATGCCAAGGAATCCCTTCAACTCAGTAAGGGTTTTGGGTGTTGGCCAGTCAAGTATAGATTGTATTTACTCTTGATGTAAATGTACCCCTTTTTCTCCAATGATATGCCCCAAGTAAAGGAATTCAATCATCCCAAATTCACACTTTGATTCCTTAGCTGACAAGGATTGCTCCTCCATAATGTTTAAGATTTGGTCTACATGCTTGAGATGATCCTCCCAAGTCTTGCTATATATCAACAAGTCATCAAAAAAGACTAAGAGAAACTTCCTCAACTGCTTGTTGAAGACATGATTCATGCATGATTGGAAGGTGGCTGGCACATTAGTTAGCCCAAAGGGCATAACCAAAAATTCATAATGACCATAATGGCATCTAAATGTTGTTTTTGGCACATCTTGCTCCCTCATTTTGATTTGATGATAACCAGAGCGCAAGTCTATTTTGGTAAAGTAGATGGCCCCATGCAACTCAACCAATAGCTCATCAATCCGAGTAATGGGGTACTTGTTCTTAATAGTCTTCTTGTTCAAGGCCCTGTAGTCAATGCACATATGCATAGTCCCATCCTTATTCTCGACCAAAACCACCGAGGATGCAAAAGGACTAGAACTTGGCCTAACATGGCCCATGTCCAACAGTTCTTTAATAGCTTTTTCAATTTCATCCTTGTACCTTTTTGGGTGTCTATAAGGAGTAGTGATAACTGGTTTTGCGCCTTCTTCCAACTCTATCATGTGCTCAAACCCCTGTCTGGTGGTGGTCCTGGTGGAATAGGTCCAAAAACCTTGCTGTGACTGTTGATTTTCTGTATGTCATGAGACTAATGAGGATGCCCTTCCTTATCCACCTGAACTGTTTTCAAACATTCTGCTGTATATACAATGTCCTCTCTCCTGAAGACAGTCTCGATGCGCTTTGCTGTGACCATTTTGGGCGCATTATCGGTCATTCCCCTCAAGGTGACCCTTTTTCCATTCTCCCCATTGAATGACATCTCCATAGATTTGTAGTTTGTGGTGATGGGCCCCAAGGTACTAAGCCATTGTACTCCCAATATAACATTAGTGTCAGGTAGGTCCATCACATAAAAGTCTTGTGCCAAGTCATATCTGCCCAATGTGAGGTTCAAACCTGGAATGTACCTGTCATAAGGCATAGTATTTCCCCCAACTACCTCCACACGAAATCCTTCAAACTCAACTGTAGGAATATTTCTCCTTTTCACCCAGGCTGAATCAATGAAGTTGTGTGAAGCCGCTCCATCAATAAGGACAGAGACCTTTTGACCTTGAAGCACTCCCCTCATCCCGAAGGTACTGTATTTGGGTACTCCACTGATGGATGCAATCATAATTTTCTTCTCTTTTGATGAGCCAAAATCTGTCTCTTCTCCCCTTTCACCTTGCACATTGTCAGAGCTGGGTGGATTTGCTTCTATGTTTTGTATGTGGCCAATCTCCTCATCCTCTTCATCATCTGAGATCACCTCAATGTAATGAACCTTGCCTTTGCCCATGCATTTGTGTCCTGGTTCCCAAGGTTCTTTGCAAGTGAAGCAAAGTTGCTTCCTCCTCAATTCTCTCCTAGTAGCCTCATCCATCCTTCCCCTACCTCTATCCATTGCCCTTGGATCCTTGGCCCCTTGGTTTATTGGGGGTCTTGGAGTAAATTTGGTTTTTGTTGCAGATCCCATCAAATCTCTAGTCTTCCATATGGTCTCCTATAGGTTGGAAGGCTTAAAAGCCTTGACCCAACCATGTAGGGGTTCCATCAACCCCTCAGTAAAGAGCATCAATAATCTAGCTCGAGAGATATTTGGCACCATTATGACCACCCTCTGAAACTCCTCTATATAGATCTCGGGTGACCCAGTTCGTCTGAGTTGTGTGAGTTCCCTGAAATGTAACTCCGGATCTCCCTGTTCAAACATGTCAATAAGTCTCTGAGTGAACTATGTGTAAGCCATAATTTGATTATGACCCAAGGTAATCATACCATGTTACCACCAGTCATGAGCTTTGCCTTCCAAGTAAATGGTGGCAAATTTGATGGCATCCAATTCCCTCATGGGGTTAAGCTGCAAATAGGCATCGAACTTCTACATCCAGGCTTGCGCCGTGATTCTGGAAGATCCATCAAAGTATGGAATCTCCATCTTCCCCGCCCTGTGCTCTAGCTCATTATTGTTCCTGTGATAGTTCTTCGGTCTACCCCTGAACTTGATACCACAACACTGGTCCAAGGTAACCTGTCTTCTGAATCTTGCACTCAATGATGCATACTCCCTGGCATACTCCTCAAAGTTGTCTTCTATCTCATTGAAGTGATTATTCTGTGGCTGGCCATCCATGAATGTGGGCATATAGGGTCTAGGAGTGGCTCTACTATGTGTTGGCACCCTAGAAGGTCCCCCTCCAAAGCTCTGTCCCTTTGTATGGTAGTGAAGATCTTGCTCATTGTTGAAATATTGTAACTTTGAAATATATTCTAATTATGTTTGAGTTATTATCTTATAGATCAAATCCCCTTTTGTGGATTGATCATGTCGGGTCTTGTATAAGACCAAACCCCCTTTTTTGGATTGGTCAAACTATATTTATATGGTGGTATATGTAAAGTCGGCCGCTAGGGTTTATAAAGTGGTTTTAACCACTATTGGAAGAAGTCGGCCCTACTAAGTGAAGAGACATAACCCTAGCGCCTCCTCAACTAGTATTTATAAGTGAGGATGGCGCCTCACTTGTTCATTCACTCACTCATTCATCCAATGCGCATCTTTTGAAGGTAGTTGCAGTTGCAGGAGGAAGGAGAAGAGAGGCACATGCTCAGTCCTAGTTTATGCTTGGTGTTTTGGTCTTAGTCTTGGCATTGTATTGGCAATCTATTATTCAAGAAGTTTTTGCTAGGTTTTCTCCTCCATGAGGGTTTCCCAGGGTAAAATGGTGTGTACCTTGTGACTGTGTTTCTTTTAGTGATCCTCTTTATGCTGTTGTTTTGGAAATGCATTAAATGCTCTAGTAAATTGGAAATAATCTAATAACAACATTAAAACTTAACATGGTATCAGAGCTTGACTAAATAGAGCACCTTTCATTGAGTATCTAAAAACGTCACTGTCGCTGTACAAGGAAATTAGGGCTTTTTACTGAAGAGGAATTTCTGACCAAAAACGATCTAGGGAAGTGTGCCCTACCCTAGCGCATCCTTTGGCAGCTTGAGCGCACCTTTTCAGTGGCCAGATTCTCTGGAAAATCAAACCCTAGTTTTGGCTGGTACCAGAAAATCAGAATCAGTACTAGAAGTTCCAATCCAAAAGTGCGCAGGTCATGTTTCAAGGGGTAAAACTTGGAATTTTCTGAAACAGTAAGCTCCAGCCAACTTGCCCTAGCCTAGTGAATCTCTGGGTAAGTTCAGATTCATTTTCTGACAAATTCCATTTTCTGGTCATTTTCCTAGCTCCAGGTCAAGATGTCTGCAAACACCACGCTTGTTGACAAGTTAGAAGGTGTGGAAAATTTTCGTGCCTGGAAGTACATAATTGGACTCATTCTTGAAGAGAATGACCTTGCAAAATTCATAAAAGAAATGTACCGGAACCCAAAGAAGAAGCAGCCAAAGAGAAGTACAAGAAGGATATGATTAGGGCCAAAAGATTCCATTAAAGACCACTTGATACCTCAAGTGTTTTCTGAGAATACTCCAAAGGATATGTTTGATGCCCTAACCAGAATGTATGAAGGAAAGAACATCAACCGGAAGATGAATCTGAGAACCCAACTCAAGAATACAAAGATGCATAAAGGAGAAACAATTCATGACTATTTCTCTTGGGTTTCTCAATTCAAGGAACAATTAGAAGCAATTGGAGACGACCTAGATGAAGATGAAGTCATAATGACAGCTCTTAATTGTCTCACAAGACCTTGGGATGCATTCATCCAAACTATTTGTGCAAGAAAAGAGAAACTCCAATTTGACAGTCTATGGGATGAATGTGTTCAAGAAGAAGCAAGAGTGGCCAATCGAGATGTCGTGCTATTAAGAAATGAAGATCAAGCCCTAGTTTCTCATACCAAAGGAGGAAAGAAAAGGTCTCATTTACAAAAGGAGACACATTCTCATAAAGAATCTCACCCTCCAAGGAGATTCCAAAAATATCATAAGGGTTAAAGAAAGGAAAAATACTTCTCCTCTTATCAATACCATCATTGTGATAAGATGGGACACATTTCTAAGAATTATCCTGCCAGAAAGGAAGAATACAAGAAGAAAAATAACAAAAGACATCATGCCCATGCAACTGAAGATGATGAGCCACCCAAGAAGTTGACCAAAGAAGAAATTGAAGATTATGTTTTGTTTTCTGCCCTCTCAGGATCTGTGATACCTAGAGAGGATACTTGGTTCATAGATAGTGGTGCTTCTAAGCACATGACAGGTCAGAAAGACATTCTCTCTAGACTTACAAAAAAGGACTTCCCCCAGAAAGTTTCACTTGGAGATGACTATCAATACCCTATCAAAGTAATGGGAGAGTCCACTTACAAATTGCATTCAAGAACTCCGATGAGAATGAAGGATGTACTCTATGTACGAGGTTTGACAAAGAACTTACTTTCTATCTCAGCCCTAGATAAGACAGGGTTCAGGGTTGCATTCATAAATGGTGAAGTTCTAATGTGGCCTAAAGGAAAAACTATAGAAGATGCAGTTGTCATTGGAACAGAACAAGGAGGTTTGTACAAGTTAAAAGGTCACTCAGATGCAACCTTAACTCACTCTACTGATAATCCTTGTGAACTTTGGCATAGAAGACTAGCTCACATCAACTACAAAGCCTTACCATATGTAAGCAAGGTAGTCACAAGTTTACCAGAATTTAAGGTTGATCATGGAGGTGTATGCAAGGGATGTGCACAAGGAAAGAACATAAAGAATCTTTTCCCAAAGAGCGACAGTAAAGTAGAAGGAATCTTGGAACTCATCCACTCAAATGTATGCGGTCCAATGCCATCAACCTCTCTAAGAGGGTATGTATACTATGTATCATTTGTCGATGATTACTCTCGTAAGACTTGGGTTTATTTATTGAAATCAAAAGATGAAGTACTTAGAAAGTTCAAGGAATTCAAAGCCTTGGTTGAAAAATTCTCCGAAAGAAAATCCAAGATATCAGGTCAGATAATGGAGGAGAATACACCTTAAATGAATTTGGAAGCTTTTACAGAGATGTTGGGATTAAGAGGGAGCTCACCACTCCCTATAATCCTCAACAAAATGGTGTAGCAGAAAGAAAGAATAGAACAATTATGGAAGCAGTGAATACTATGATTCACGATCAAGATCTTCCAATGCACTTATGGGCAGTAGCAGCAAGAACAACAGTTTATGTCCAAAACAAATTATCCCATAGTGCACTTGGATTCAAAACTCCCGAAGAAATGTTCACCGGAAAGAAGCCATAAGTAAGCCATCTCAAAATATTTGGTTGTCCAGTATTTGTACACATTCCAAAAGGAAAGAGAACTAAGTTGGATCCCTTAGGAAAGAAGAGAATATTTGTTGGATACTGTGAGGTCTCTAAGGCCTTCATAATTTACATACCAGGTTACCACCATATCGAGATCAACAGAGATGTAACCTTTGATGAAGATGCAACACTTAAGAGATCAAGGAAATGCCATCTTGAAGAAGTATATGAAGAAGAACCTGTAGCTCCTAGAGTTGCAGAACCCGTGAAGGAAGTTATAGTTAACTTTGATGATGAGATTCCTGAAGATCATGATATGATCGAATCTCAAGAACCTCCCCGAATGACAATCTCTCACAAGAGAAAGCCAACTTGGGCGAAAGAACTTATTCAAGATGGAGAGAAGTATGGTGCCCCAAAAGGAACCATGAGACAAAGCAAGAAACCTAAGCCATTCTCCAGCTAAATGGCTTTGATGTGTGATCTCATAGAAAAGGAACCCACTTGCTTTGAAGAAGCCATTCAAAAGAAAGAATGGGTGGATGCCATGACAGAAGAATACTAGTCCATTATAAAGAATGATGTATGGGAAGTAGTTTCCAGACCAAAGAACAAATATGTGGTATCTTCCATGTGGATATACAAGATAAAACATGCAACAGATGAAAGTATTGAAAAGCACAAAGAAAAATTTGTGGCTCGTGGTTTTTCTCAAAAGGAAGGTATTGATTATGAAGAGACATTTGCTCCTGTAGCCAGATACACTTCTATCAGAACCATCATAGCTCTTGCAACCAAAATGAAGTGGAAGTTACACCAGATGGATGTGAAAACAACCTTCTTAAATGGTGTTATTGAAGAAGTTTATATAAAACAACCAGAAGGGTTTGAAGTTGAAGAAAGGAAGACTCATGTCTGCAGGTTGAAGAAAGCTCTGTACGGGCTGAAGGAAGCTCCTAGAGCTTAGTATGACATAATTGATAGTTTCCTGACGAGCTTAGGCTTTACCAAGAGTAAAGCTGATTCTAACCTTTACTTCAAGGTTATGAATGATGAGCCAATTATACTACAACTGTATGTGGATGACTTATTTTTAACAGGAGAAGAAAAATTCACCACAGATTGTAAGAAGAAGCTAGCTGCAGAGTTTGAGATGAAAGACCTAGGCTCGATGCATTATTTCTCAGGTCTTGAAGTTTGGCAAAGCCCAGAGAAGATTTTCCTTAACCAAGGGAAGTATGCAGTTGAAATACTGAAGAGATTTGACATGTTGGAATGTAAATCCATGAACACACCCATGGAAACAAATTTGAAGCTCCTGGTTGATACTTCGTCAGAGTCGGTTGATGCTACTTTGTATAGACAAATTATTGGTTCGTTGATGTATCTGACGAATACCACGCCAGATATATTCTTTGCTGTGAACACCTTGAGTCAGTATCTGGTAGAGCCCAGACATGTTCACTTTGTAATTGCAAAGCATGTGATGAGATACCTTAAGGGTACGTTGGATTATGGTCTTTGTTATACTGGAGATCATGACTTCAGACTGTATGGTTATACTGATTCAAATTGGGTTGAAAGTGCTTCTTATAGAAAGAGCACTTTAGGATGTTGTTTCAGTCTGGGGTCAGCCATGACTTCGTGGCAAAGCAGGAAGCAATCCAGTATTGCTCTTAGCACAGCAGAAGCAGAATACATTGCAACATGTTCCGCTTGATGTGAAGCTATATGGCTTCTAAAGTTGTTGATAGGTCTGTTTAATCTGGAGATGGAAGCTACCGTGATTCTATGTGATAACCAGAGTTGTATAAAGATGACGGAGAACCCAGTGTTCCATGATAAGTCGAAGCACATAGAGATCTGATATCACTACGTTCGTGATATGGTGCAGAGGGGAGCCATAAAGCTCCAATATGTTGGCACAGATGAGCAGGTTGCAGATGTGTTGACCAAACCTCTATCTCATGTGAAGTTTGAGTACTTCTGAGACAAGCTTGGTGTTGTTCGAAAGGACCTTCCTTGAAAGGGGGAGTGATGTTGATGATACTATAGTATCCTGGCCAACAATGGGTAGCTCCATTAAGATTTTATATCCTAGGGGATTGATCATCCCTGGGCAGATCCCGAAGGTCAGAAAAGGACGGTCTGTCAGAGTACCTGTGCATGTATATGCGAGCTGTGATCAATAGTGGTAGCTCCATTAGGATTTTATATCCTAGGGGATCTTTTGATTTTTGGGCAGATCTCGAAGGTCCGGTAAGGACGGTCTATCAGAGTACCACGTGGTAGCTTGTTAGGATTTTATATCCTAGGGAATCTTATGATTCCTGGGCAGATCCCGAAGGTCCAGTAAGGACGGTCTGTCAGAGTACCAAAAAATGTTGTTGTTGCACCTGCCTCATTCTGTTGCCATATGATGATGATGTTGTTGTCTCAGCCTCATGCTGTTGATGATGTTGTATCAACCTCGTGCTGTTGATGATGTTGTACCAACCTCGTGTTGGTGATATTGTTGTTCTAGCTTCATGCTATTGATGTTGATGTTTCAACTTCATGTTGATGATGATGGTGCTACTCCAGCTCCATGCTGTGAACGATGATGATATTGCTGATGAGAAAAACTTTCGATGAATTGCAGATGTGCCAGTCAGTGTTCCAGATGCTGCTGATGATGCTACCCTCTCTTTCCCTGATGATGTTGTATCGGGTTACGTCAGTAGAATACCCTTCTTGTTAAGGGGGAGTGTTGAAATATTGCAACTTCGAAGAATATTCTAATTATATTTGAGTTATTATCTTATAGATCAAATCCCCTTTTGTGGATTGATCATGTCGAGTCTTGTATAAGACCAAATCCCCTTTTGTGGATTGGTCAAACCATATTTATATGGTGTATTTGTAAATTCGGCCCCTAGGATTTATAAAGTGGTTTTAACCACTATTGGAAGAAGTCGACCCTACTAAGTGAAGAGACATAACCCTAACGCCTCCTCAACTAGTATTTATAAGTGAGGATGGCGCCTCACTTGTTCATTCACCCACTCACTCATCCAGTGCGCATCTTTTGAAGGCAGTTGCAGTTGGATGAGGAAGGAGAAGAGAGGCGCATGATCAGTCCTAGTTTATGCTTGGTGTTTTGGTCTTAGTCTTGGCATTGTATTGGCAATCTATTATTAAGGAAGTTTTTGTTGGGGTTTCTCCCCCATGAGGGTTTCCCAGGATAAAATGTTGTGTACCTTGTGATTGTGTTTATTTCAGTGATCCTCTTTATGTTGTTGTTTTGGAAATGCATTAAATGCTCTAGTAAATTGGAGATAACCTAATAGAAACATTAAAACTTAACACTCATGATGATGTCTAGTTCCCTCATGAGAACCACTGGCTTCTCTGTTCACATTATTATTTGGGCCATCCCCACCATGGTTCATCTGCATAAGGAGAAGTGCAATCTTCTCCTGGTTAGCATTCAATCTCTCCAAGCTCTCTCTCATCTCAACCTGCCCCTTGCGCATTGTCTCCTAAGTCTCCTGTATATGGTTTTGAAGGGTGAACTGTGTGTTGGCTATGGAGCTCTTCAACTCCTTAGTTATACCTGCTAAAATCTGTAGCTCACTGTCATCACCTGATCCTTCCATTTCTACCTTTGGTTCACCTGTTTGGCTCCTATATATTCCCATATAGATACCACTGAACTTCTGCATGCACTAATCCCCACAAGCTGGGAGAATTTAACGCTCTGATACCACTGTAATGTTCCCTAGTTGATTTTTCCCGGAACCAAGGGTTGTTTGAATGTTTCGGTGTGTTATGCAGTTTTACTTCATCAAAGTTGCACATGAAAGTGTTTTCTTTGAAGATCATAGCTTAGAGATAAAGAACATAACATATAACACAAGGAAATGACAAGATACAAGCAATGGATACCAAGAAAGAGACAACAACTTTAGATCTGACCTTTATTTAGATAATATGACGATCCTGATACAATAGATATGTGAATCTGGATAGATACAAGAAGAATAATAATCAAGCTGGAATGATAACTGCTCCAACAAGCTCATAGACTGAAGAGAATAGCCTCCAAAGGCACCACAAACCCTTGAAGAAAAGGACAAGATCAATTTCTTTCCCTTCAAGAGTTGGATCTACTCTCCCTGGCGGAGTTGTGCACTTCCTGTTGGTTGTAGCTCACCAATATTTCGGCCTCCCTCTTGAAGACCTCCAAACCTTACCAAAATCATTAGAACAATAGATCTGGGGAAGACAAACCCCTTGGCTGAGTATCTGGTTGATTGAGGGTGTTCTGATCCCTCAAATGGATGGATCCCCTTTCTGCAATGCACCTTCCTCCTCTCAAACTCGTGCCAAGCTCCCAATAAAATATCTATCAGAGAAACCCCCTCCACAATAGGCTAGAAAAGGCACCCTAGGCCCCACAATGAAATCCCAATAGGTTTTGGGCTCCAAAACCTCCTCTCTCCAAATCGAATGGATCTTCTTCAACAAGTGTGCCCTCTTGCTAGAAAACCTTGACTGGTGCGCATTATCCTCCTCCTGCCTTGTAGAACCAACTTGTAGCTAAATAGAATGGTGAGGGAGGGATCTTGCACCTCTGTGACCAAGCTTGGACCAGGAAAGGTGGAATCTTTCACCACCGAGCTGATCTCTATTCTTTGTTCTCCCAAAACCCTCAAAATGTCCTTAGCTCAAGAGCTCAAGATGCAAAAGTGAAAATGACATCAATAATGAGTGAGGCGTCGTCCTTTTTCTTTTATACCATTGTTCTAATTCTCAGTTGAGTTAGTTGACCACCCTCTAAGGTTACCTCCTTACTTTTCTCCATGTGGTCTTTTTCCCACCCACTTTACCTTTTTCCCCTAAGTCACTTTTAAATTATAACATTGTGCTAAAGTGAATACTTTGGAGTCTCTTAGCCCCCCTATTTCATGAGACTATAGTCTAGTGGGGACATCTAGACTACTAAGTCTCTGTAATCCTCTCATCAAGAGGTGGGGGACATTACACATGTGGGGTGCATTACTTGAGGAGTTACATGAAGGAGTGTGCTTGGCACATGGCCACTACATGGAGGAGTATGCTTGATATGTGTCTACCTATTCTTGGCACATGTGAAGCACAACACTTGGGGAGTTACACTTTTCTATTCTTGGACGTTTTTGCATGCATGGGCCCCTTTCTTATTTTATAAAAAGAGGTGGAGGGTGCTGTAGCAAACGAGTAGTCATTGTAATTATTCTTTCAATTTTAAGAAAAAGTTATGTGAATGTTGCTACAGATTTCTATTTTGCTGGTTTTTATTTACATATTTATTGTTTCTCATATCTACAGTCCGTCACTTGCCGGATTGATCTGACATTCTGATATGTAGTGTCTACACTCCTGATCTATGCTCGTATTCTTTTAGTTTTTGAAAATATGAAGTTCTCATTGTTTTTTTTTAACATTTTCAGTTTACAGTGCCACTTTAGGGTAAAGTCTTTGAGTACAAATCTGCTATCATGAATTAAAAATTCTAACATTGAAGAAGTTTTGCAGGTAAAGTGTTGCTAGATAAGACAAGAGGTTTTGCAGGTAACGTGTTGCTATAGCAAGGCTTTACCAAGCAAACCCTAGGGAAAATCGGCTCAACAAGGTGTAGGGGAACTAGGCCTTGATGCGTTTTCTCCTTCTTAGCTCAATAAAAAAAACGGCTAGCATGGAAGAGGAAGAAAAGAGTGTTGCTAAGGCAAGGCTCTATCTCTCTTCAATAAATGGCTCAAAATCTTGACAGGGACATGAGACAAGGACCTACAATGTGTGCTTGTCACCTAGGGTTTATTCAGCAAATCATAACAATAGATGTAAGAAATAACAATACAACCATTCAATTAAGAAGTTTTGCAGAAATTTACTTACATTTCACCAAGAAATAACATAACAAACCCTAGTTGTAACACCTTCCACCAAGAAATATGCCAAAAAATGCCAATAGAATTCCAAAAATGCCTTCCTTAAACAAGTGCGCCTCACAATTTCAGCCAAGAACACCAAGTGTAGCGCAAATTTCAGACCTCACTAATGAGTGAGTGAAATATGATGAAAAAATGAAGGTAAAAACCCTCAATTTATACAGTACCATGACCTAATTTTACATTTTAGGTCATGAAAAAGGCCGACAAGGCCAAAATACTAAAATCATACTGATTTACATTAAATGCTTAAAATTAAACCCTAATCAAGCAAAAGAGAGACGTCATGCCCCTTTTAGGGTGACGTTAGCCTCTTCTAGGGCAAATGCAACGTCCTGGAGCAAAAACGTTAGCCCTCCTTGGGCTTCTCCAACCTGCCACACATGCCAAAACTGCCCCGGCTGTCTCCTAAAACGTCCATGCTGCTAGGTGACGTCATGGTCATGAAGGGTGACGTCCTAGGCCTTCCAAGGCCAACGTTCCACTGAAAAGGGCACAACCCCACTAGGTCAAGCTCTGTCGGGGTGCCTCTGCAAGACGTCCTCCTTCTCTCTTGTGCAAACCCCTTCTGTCCTGTCTCTGCCGCCTGCTGGGGTCTCAACATCCATCTGGTGGGCTCTTCAGCCCCATGGAGGTCCGAGCTAATCATCTCCCCACGTGTACCTGTCCAACATGGTACCTGTCCGTCGGGCACGATCCTGCACATCAACAACTATGCCCTCTATGGGCTCATAAGTCATAGGGATCATAGCAATGTCAATCACATCTCATCATCAATATTATTAAACATGTGCATAAAACCTCTATCACCCCAGTTAAAAGCTCAAAGACATTATACAAGCCTGCAATACAAGTTTGGGGAAAGTGACAGGGCGTCCTATTGGGCTAGTGTCCACTGGAAAAGGAAAGTTCTCGGAAAAGACTTCATCTGAGCCATGTAAGTGGGGTGATGTGGATATTGGATGTCCTGACAATGGGTGCAGTGAGAGCAAGGAAATGCAAAGTACCTGTGGGTGCCTTTGTAGAAGGCGAGCTGCACCTGTCCTGGATGCAGTTTTTTTCCAAGCCCATTCATGCCTTTTATTCTTTTATTCTTATCGCTTTTTCTTCAAGAAGCTAATCAGGGGACACTTCCCTGGTGTGGTGACCAGTGGTGGCAGCGTTACCCACAAGTACTTTCACAGAAATGAGAAGGCTGGCTCATGATGAGACCCCCTTTCTCTTGGCCATGCAACCGAGAGTCACTACCCTGGCGTGGTAACCAGCTGGTGGTAATGTCATACTGCTAGATACCCATGGACCTAATAGGCTGGCTCGTGATGAGACCCCCTATCCTCTGACTAGGTCTTGTTTGATTATTTTTATTGGGTCCCTCTTGTTTCTTGCTGAGAAGCCTTTTACTGCTTTCTCGAGGATCCCTGGCCGAAGCATCTCGAGGTTTTATTTTTAGGCTTTTATCTTTTGCCAGCTTGCTTTTACCTTCTGGGCCTTTAGCCCCTTCTTCCCACGAGGCAAGGTGCAATCCTCAAATGATTGGTCAACTTAGTGCCCGAACAAGTGTAATGGGATAGATGAGCGGGAAGCAAGGTGTAAAAGTGGTGCTATGATGGGAGCGGACGATGGCTTTTTAGAAATCCCCCTAGTGGCAAACCAAAACCTACAGACACAGGCTTACTAGGGGATCCTGTCATTCCCCCCAAACATGGTCAAGTGGGCAAGTATAAGATCCAAGCATTTGTTAGAAACAAAAGGAATTAAATGCACATATTCAAAGGTTTTGAGGACCAGAGTGACACATACCATGATAACCAGACTCATTATCTCACGGAGCAAGAACCACCTCTGATGCAAGAACAAGCCGATGGTGATGGATGCTGCTGCTGCTGATAGAGTAGAGGCACTAAAAATGAGAAAAGATGGGCCCTCCAGGGCCATGCCAAAGTCGATCTGGCTCTCGGTACTCCATGTCTAGGACCCGTGGGCCTCGAGACATGATCTCCTAGTTATCCCTAAAAGTGGGGGATAACAAACAATATTGCATCAATTATGATTTAACGAATGTTCCAACCAAAATTATCATCTCGCATAGGAGACAAAGGAGATCAAATGATCAATCTCAATTTAGACTAGTTACCTCAAGTCAGGACCTAACTTAAGGGGTGAAACATGTCTTGGGGGATTTGAACCTTGGTGGGGGGTATTTAACACACCCGCTTTACCAACTAACCAAGACCCCATTGATAATAGAAAACAATATTGTAAAACCTGAAAGTATTTTTGATTCTTCGTCATTCTGGAAAAACCATGTGTTGCTGGCCTTTCCCAGCTGACATTTACTTGTTTCGACTTTCTCATGTTTCTAGTGCCAATCCCAATTTTTTTAAAGTACAGTTGTGCCCCTTCTACACCTTGAATAGTTAGAGCTGTCAAACAAAAACCATTCTTCAACAGTTTTGGAATCCTGTTGCTTAGGATAGGGCATCATTGACATTGTGTGGATGTAGAAAACAATTATTGACAACACGTTGCTAGTTTTCAGTCTCAACAATGCTATTACTGGGAAAAGTCAAAAATATTTCTTTTTGCCTTCAACTCTTTGACACCACTGATGTCATATGTCACCATACTCTGAGGAACAAATGCACATATTTCTTTGTTGGGTACTGCTGATAAAAACATCAGACATTCTCTTTGTTGGGCACGACCACTGCTGGACAATAGACTCTATTGTATGGTGTGCTGAAAATTTCATATATGCCATTGTCAATGACATTTTGGCAAGTTTTTAAAACTTGATAAGCTTTGAGTTGTATAGAACTTAAATATATCTATAACCTTGGACTTGACATATCACAGCTGCTTGGACCTCTCAACCATTGATTGGACCCTTTACTCTCAATGATTGATTGGACCCTTTACACAGTGCCATGCAGCCTTGAAATCAGTAAAATATAGGTAATTGTTTTCTCCGAAGTCCAAAGCAGAAGTTTTACTTGATGAGAAATCCAACACCCATGGAAAACATAATGGTAAAGTGCAATGCATAACAAAGAGAGAGGAGAGAGGAGATTTTATAGTCATAGAAGCAATTCCAAGATGCCACAAGATAGACATATCCAAAACAAGTAATCATGTACATTGTACAGCACGGCCACTTTCCGTTACTGCTGAAACACAAGCTATGATCACGAAATACAAACTGTCTCAATTCTGACATGCATCACTGATTCTTCAGTTTTTGGCACTTCTAGAACTTTGGGTATGTGTATTCAATGTCTTTCTATGTCACCTAATCAAATTCTCCTCATTTACCCTTTCTAAAATTTAAAGTTGACTTGAATTTTTATCTTGTGTTGCCTTCTAAAAAAATTTTCATTTTTCTCAATTTAACCTTCAGTTATCAAAACTCTTACGTAATGATTGGAGATACTGGCCTTTGAGATGCTACCGTTACCAACTCTTAGAATCAAACTTGGGTTTTCCTTTAATGAGTAACTGCTCAGACAGCACTGTTAGTTTTCATGAGTACCGAATAACAAATGTTTATACTAATGCCACAGCAAATTTACCTCAGAAGGCTAGCCTGAGGTATGCTGCCCATGAACACAAACATACATACCAGTTTCTCCCTATACCATCTCTCATATACATCATTTATAACATAATAGAACTTCTATGTTGGTTTAACCATCTAACCCCCACATTAACACTGAATTGAATTTGTTATGTATTGATCACAAAGCATATCACTAAAACAAGCATTAACATTCACATATTTATTTGAGTGTTGATGCCTCTTCCTTTTTGAATTTTCACTATGCTTGGCTCAAGCATGAGGTTTATTTCATTTTAGTCATGTACTTGAACCATAAACAAATGCAGCTACACCATTCACAATTGCTGCAATAACCAAGATCACAAGATGAAATACCATGCACAAGAACACAAGAAATATCTTGGGAAAACCCTTCTCAACAAGGGAGAAAAACTCAGCAATCCTTTTCTATATTCTCAAGAGAAGATCCTCCAACCATGAAACCCTAATGCACACAAGAGGGTGCTCTACTACCTTGAAACTTGCGCCCAAGAGAGGTGTGCACTTCAGCCCAAAAAGTGTACTTGTTGAAATTCCGAAATGACAAGTGACTTGTGTGTGTTGTGTGTTTCCTCAATGGGGAAATTACCTTTATTTATACTAGACTGGACAGACCAAAAATGGTGTCTATTGGCACAACAGGGCCGACCTCAATAACTCAGAAAATAATTAATTATTACAATAAACATTAATTATCTTTTACATATGGTGGAGCCGACTTGTACCCTTTATATCACAATTAGGGTTACAGGTAAATCTCACTCTGACAATATAGCAAGGGATCTCACCCACCCAATAGTGCTCAGCGACTAGGGGCACGTCCTCCTGTGCTCAGCCATAGTGACGTCCTACTCAACAGATCTCTATCTCACTGAGTCACATAGCAGAATCATCTGGAGTACCACATCGTCTCAACTCTCTGCACAGAGGAGAATGATACACCCATCACATGGGTACCTTCACCCCTCACAGGGGTACACATTGTTTCATCTCAAACGACACACCCATCTTATGGGCATCCTCACCCCACACAGGGGCATACACATCGATGCACCCATCTCATGGGCATCCTCACCCTGCACAGGGGCACACGACGTCCCATCTCAGTCTCAGAGAGGAATGACACACCCATCACATGGGCACACCCAACTCAGGGGCTCTCTCACAGGTCGTCTCACTCAGTCTCAGAGGAGAATGTGTCCTGAAGGATGTCTCACGAAGTTGTAAACATCAACATTCCAATTTTCTGTCCCGTCACCTTGGGCATCTGTCTTCATGGACTGTATCAGGTGTTTGCCTTTGACTCAACACCAACATGATTGCATCTATTTTAGTAGTTTGCAGATCTTCCAAAATGGAAATCTTCAGTTCTTGGAACAAGGCCATTGTAGCAGCCAAAGTAACAGAATGTGTTTTTCAGCATATCTGGGCACATTTTGGTTTTGCCTATATAATACCAATCATTTCATTGTGATTCTAGATTTCTCAATCAATTTTGGCAGACTTTGTGGAAACTATTAGGCTATTAACTCAAATTTTCTACTTTTCATCCATCGTAAATTGGTTCAACAGAAATTATTAACAGGACTTTGGTACACGCCCCTCTGATCCATCATCAATTTAGGAAGCAGTGGGAGTTGTACCTCCATGTGATCCAGTACAGATATAACAGGCCACCTCATGCGTCTAATGGTCACTCTTCTTTTGAGGTATGTTTATAGTTTTGAACTTTCTGCACATAACAAGTTGCTAGTAACTCTTCTTGCTCCTTCACTGTTAGGAGCAGATGGAACAAAATAAAAAGTTTCTGTTTTGTTGATCATTTCGCTCAGTTATGTGTCAAAATCAAATACAATGTTTTGCAGACGTAGACAAAATACAATGCTCTGCATAATAAGCACAGGGTTCCACATCACTTTCATGTTGGAGATGAAGTTTGGCTGTACTTAGATAGGCAGCGATTCAGGAAACATCATAAACTAAGTCTTTGTGTTATGGTCTCATACTATGAAACAGGCAATTGGAACTAATGCTTTTTGGCTTGATTTGCCAGCACAATTAGGTGTCCATGATGTTGTGAATGTCAATAATCTCTCGCTGTATGAACCACCACATCTTGAAGATGAAATTTGAAGTACCTCTTATACATCCAACAAACAGAATTCCTGATTTTCAGCCTCCTCTTTCAGCAGATGCACTTTTGGATACCAGGGTGCAAAGTCCGGTCAAAACAAAGGAAGCAGATAACCATGTACCTGGTTGGAAAGAAAGGCACTTTGCATTTGCAAGTGAAGTGGATCTCTCAAGCAGTATTTGACCAATCTCAAAAAGAAATTGTGGATATTATCTTCTAAGTTCTAAGCAGAGAGGAAACAATGGAATACAATGTAATAATAAAATTATAAATGATGTAACACTTAATATTAGGTTGGTGTTTAATGTTAGGAAGTCAATATTAAAATATAATTAATGTCTCTCTCATTGTGTCATGTACATGATGGGAAAAACAGTGACATTTGTGGCAAAGCATAGAGACGCCTCACATACTCCTGTATATCCATTCAGACTTCTAATACAAAGTTCCTTGTTTTCTGAACTATTCTCTCTCTCTCTCTCTCAGTGAATCTTCTGAAGCCATCCAATGGCTTCCACCTCATGCATATCATGAAGGAAACAGGGATGCACAATTTCTTGAGATCCTGGAATATTTTGTCTAATATGTCTGATATTTGAATTTTGGACTGCGGTTTGTATACTAGCATCACAAGTCATATTAGTTTAGAAAATAAGACCAATTGGTTTGACTCATTTCAAATTTTGTTACTCTTGATGGTTTCTCTTGCAAAGTCTAAATGTAATGGTTTGGTTGGGTTTCATATTTGATTCTCTGTGAAAAATTTTAATCAGGACTCGTCCATTTGGGTTCAAATTATACTATATTGGTAACAATGAAACTGATAAATTTTCCAATTGAAGCTATTGCCCTCTTTATGTCAGGAAGAGATGTGGATACCCCATGGATTTTCAATCAAATTGTTTCTTATCTCATGGTAGTTTACATGCAGTATCCTCTAGTACTCATTGTCTTTATGTATCCTTTCAAAGCTGCAGACATTCATGAGAAAGTATATTTTCTTGGTGATTCATCTCTTTGTGATTTATCTTTGCAGGTAGCAGAGTGGGGACGTATGAGTATGTGTGATGCAGAAAGGCGACTTCTTGCAAATGCTTTGCTTGACTTCTCAAATGCCAGATTCATACTTTTATCTGAAACCTGTATTCCTGTGTTTAATTTCACTACAGTCTATAAATATTTGATCAGGTCACGACATAGTTTTGTGAGTGCATTTGATGATCACGGCCCCTATGGAAGGGGGCGTTACAACAAAAACATGGAACCTGAGGTAACTATAGATCAATGGCGTAAAGGATCCCAGTGGTTTGAAGTTAATCGCAATCTGGCAGTGAATATAATTGCTGATGACATTTACTATCCAAAATTCAAGAAGTTTTGCACACCAGCTTGTTATGTTGATGAACATTATTTCCCTACCATGATGAGCATTCGTTTTGGGTCACTTATTGCCAACAGAAGTATAACTTGGGTTGACTGGTCAAGGGGAGGCTCTCATCCAGGAATGTTTGGAAAGGGGGACATCACAGAGGACTTTATTTGGAAGATTCGTAATGGCAATAGATGTATATACAATAACCAAACTACTCCTATATGCAATCTCTTTGCTCGAAAGTTTGCACCCAGTGCATTGGATCCTCTGTTACAGCTTTCCTCAAAAGTAATGGGATTTGATCGACTACATATCCAAAGTTAACGTGTCATCAGAGTTGAACATTCCTGTAAAAGCAGTCTGCTTGACTTCAATATTATTTGGAGTGCCTTAGCCACTCCCACCCTCGTGAAAATTCATTTTGTTGAGTGGAGAATTGAAACCCACAATCCTAACCACAGCTTGTCAATCTCTTCCTCTTGAGTCTTCACTTCTGTGATTAAACGCATTTCTAGAACAAAAATAGGTTACCTATGGCTTGTTATCTTGTGGCTTATGAGAAGACAATAATTTGTATTTATAAACATTTTGCATTGGTGCTGGTTACTTTCTGTTCACATATATTTCCTTTGTATTAAATTTTCATAGTAATATATAATTGGTTTTTGGATTATACAGTGTACAAGGGTGCTTGAAATAATTTATTTTTATCTCTTGTTCGTAATTTTGACGCGATAGTTTCATTCCTTGACAAGAGGGACTGAAGGAAGTTATTTCTAACAACCTACTTCATGTAGCTTTTGAGAACATGACAACATATACATCCCTGAAGAAAAGAATATGAAGTCATTTTTACAGTCATTTACACAGTGTACAATGGCCCTTGAGAATGTTATTTTTTAGCTCCTGTTCCTAATCTCGATACAGTGCTATGTGCATTCTTTGCCAAGGGGTACTGAAGGAAGTTATTTCTGACAACCTAATTCACAATCTTTTCTCAACATGAAGTGTATAAATAAATCCCCAACAAAAGTCATTTTTAGGTGGAATTAGAAGCATTTGATCATGAACTATATTAGCTTGAAAGCATCTGTTGTATGCAAATTTGCCCCACTGTTGATCCCCGATTCCACAATATTAAAAATCTGAAAAATTTGTAGTCAAAGGGATTATTTAAGGTCTTCTACAATGTAGATTGAGTCAAGTATTTGCCTTGGTAAGGTTCAATTTTAGAAGTCAGATATCAATGCTATTATTTTTGGGTGTTTGAATATTTAAATTTGTTGGTGATAATGTTGAGCTTGATGTACATTGTACACCAATTTCCAAGTAGCACTTGTTGGATAGTTGTCAATTAGTGCTTCAGAAGCCCATTCTTAAGGTGGAAGAGTACTTTGGGAATTTTATTCGTCCTCTGCAAAATCGATGGTGGCTTCTATGGTCAATTGTTCTCTCAGCTTTTGAAGAACTGCATGCAGGCCTGCTTCACAATGGAATCATTTTGGTGAGAGGGTGTTGAAGCACATTGTTTTTTTAATAGAGTTTGGTGCCCGGCTCTGCCATTCAGCGTCTTTGAGTACTATCTATTTGAAGGTTAATACAGCAGGTTTGAAGAATGTTACCTACTGCTTTAGTTTCCATTACTTTATTTATCTTAGAAAAATGATTTCTTACAAACACAGATGTTGCTTTGAAGTCAACCCTTGATGCTCATTCACTATTTATATTTCTGGGGTTCTAAGCAATACTGCAGAGGCAATTTACAGGAAATGACTTTTCTGCCTATATTATGTCGCAGTTTAACAGCAGACTTGTGGTGGACTCCGGAGGGCTGTAGAGATCCTTTTTACCAGTCTGCAAGGGGTTTGCTTGGTTTTCTTTCTTTATTTATTTTATGCTGCCAAGGTCTGACAGCGGTTCGCTTGGTTTTCTTTATTTCTATGTTTTATACAGCCCAGGAGAAGTTTCCATGTTTCTAAGAATGTATTTAGAGGGAGGGTTTACTTTCCGAAAGAACTATTTGTTTGATGATTATATATTGCCCTGTGCTGTGGTAACCATGCAAGTTGTCAGTAGATTAAAAGAAGTGTGTTTGTACTTCACTGAAATCTCTTCATTTTTAAAATAATGCATGTATCCATTAATAAGTGAACAGAGTTATATTACAGCTTTAATGAAAATAAGAAAATAGTAAACTCTCCTCAGTAGTCCTCCTACAGTACACACATCCACATATCTGCAGAATTTATATTGTCGATATTCCTTAGGAATTGGATAGTGAGCTGCCTTTGAAGCTGACACACATTGTTGAAAGAAGTTTGGCAAATAACAAAGTTGATACAATGGCATAACTTTGTTTAACTTAATGCTGATAAGATTGTACTTCCTTGTGCTTATATTATACCTATTAGGGAAGCATCGGCAAGCACTGAACATGATTGTGCTTATGGGAATAGAATGGTTATTTAACTTTGCATGTGTTTTAATGGAACTGTTGTCAGCTTTAAACAGGGGTACCTTTATTCAAATTCCTACCAGCCTATGTTAGGAGACAGGACTATCTAACTAACTCAACTCACAATCAATATGGTCTTTTAAGGTTTCTTGATTTTGTAGGTTTATATTCAAATTTGTACAGTTTCAAGTAGTTTATCAGTTAGCTAAGCAGTTAGGCACTTGGTCAGTCATCTGTGTAAACTAACAGGCTAGTGGCCTCTCATTATTTTGAACTGAAAGAGAGGACACAACATAATTCTCAGGATTGGGGCGGCCTGGATGTATGGGTTTACCCCTCAGGGTTTCTGCATTTGTACATTCTCGAAATGCACTCTAGGACTGTTAATAATATTTCAGATTCACCTTGGGGTGGCAGGTGCAGGAGGGGCCATCATGAGTCCTGGAGGAACAACTGAAGTGTCATTTGCATGGGGCCTTTGTATTTCATCTAATAATCAAGCAGAAGCCTATGCCTTATTGCAAGGTCTGAGAATAGGCAACGATTCTCATATCGGCAAGATGGTATCGAACACTGCCCTAGTTGATAATTTACAAGCATCAGTGTTAGCTCAAGCAAACAAGAAGCACTTAAATTCACCGGCATCAAGTTCTTTCATGTGCTTTGGGAGAATAATCATGGATGCCTTTGCTAATCAATCCACATCCCTAAAAGAGGTCATCAGTATCAATGGTAATGTTTTCAATCAACTCATTCTTTAATTATTTTAATATGAGGATCAAGGCACGTAGCAGGCTTTTAAGGCTTCACATGGCACATAGTGAGGTAACACAATCGTATAGCAGGGAGAATAATGAGAAGAGACCTGAGACACTTCTTCGCATGCCCACGTTCTTGGCTCCGCACAAATTTGAACCCATGGAAGGAATTTTCTCCTGTCAAGGTAGGATTATGGTCCTTCGGTATTGAATTCAAAAGTGGAGACCCTGGTTATAACTTATCAGGTCTGCATAGCAGTTTGGTGAGTTCTGTTTGTTTGATTGGGGTAGTTTGCATGTTTTTAGTCTCTTTTAGGATTGCAGGTGAGCCACCTCCTCTGCCTTCACACAGTCCAGACTTCAGGGAGGCTCGTACTCATTTGGATTGACTCAAGCATTGGCCGTAGGAGTTATGTTTGTGTCCTTGTCTCTCCTCCTGGGGGATTTTTATTTCTTCTGTGTGAACTCTTCGATTTTTAGAAGGGCTCTTCTGTTGGATAGCAGCATAGACATTATAGTGCACAGAACAAATTAATTCTGGGTCTCCAGGGGTTGGAAGTTCTGACCCTTTTCAGCTTGGGGAGGTTTGCATTCATCCGAAGAGTTTCAAACTCTAGTTTTGCGAGTTCTATTTGTATTCTCGTCTCTCGTTAAGGTGGAAGTTTGTTTTTTCTGTTTGAGTTCTGTTTGAACTTGTTCAGGTCCTTTCTATTGGGTGAATGCATAGGCAGTATTGAGCCCAAAACGAATCTCTTCTGGGTCCCCAGCGATTTGAAGGTGAAACAAAGCATTTGGACAGAGGGTAGCACAAAGAATTTACAGGTGATTTGGAGCCTTGATTGTAACAGAATTTCGATAGCTTATTGGGAGTTGCAAGAGATCAGGGGTGCTCTAAGGAATCATGAGTCTATATAGGGTAACAGAACTTCAATCTTCACAGCTACAGAAAAAATGCATGAGAATGAACACCAGGCCACCACTCAGACAGCAACAATCATGGGCACACTTGTTCAATAGAATTATAGAAGTGTCAGATAGCTGTTACGGAGGTGGAATGCAATATGCTTAGGAACATGGTAATAAATTTGAGTAAGGGAGATCAATCTAGGGCTTCAAATCAAGTGCAATCTGTCAATTCCAATTGGGAAGGGCTAAAGGAAGAAGAGATGGTGCACCAGCTAGCTGAAGACATGGAAATCATAAAGCCAGACTCGAACCCAGTGAACGCAGCAATGGAAGAAGCAGCCAGTCATCATGCTTTCTGTTAAGTTTTATGTTTTATAAAGTTATTAGGATTTTAGGCTTATTTTGCAGAATCTATACCACAAGGAAACACTGGAAAGCTTTGTGTACAGATTTAGATAGGTTCCGTTATAGGCTGGTAGACAGTATCGTTTTCAGTTTTTTTTTAAAAACTCTGGAGCAAAACTTGGTTGTAATTTTTCTGCAAGCTCTGCTGCAGTTTTTATTAATATAAAATCTCCCAGCTACTGTTTATATATATATATATATATATCTTCAATAAGTTTGAATATCAGCCAACATTTGAGATGTGAAAGCAAATTAAGCATCCAATGTTGATCAACATTGGATGCTTAATTTGCTTTCACATCTCAAATGTTGGCTGATATTCAAACTTATTGAAGAGATTTGCTTTTACTTTCATATAATTAATTTGCATTTTTTCTGCTTTGAATATTCTGACTTAATAGGAATGCGTTAAGTGAATGAGCTGTTAGTTTAGCCCATGTCCACGTTTACATCTCTAGATTGTGGTTTTTAGACTGCTCATCCTTGTTTAATTCACTTTACGCTGGAAGCATGCAAGTCTCACATTGGTGATGCTGAGCATGGGTGACTCTGTTTCACTATGTATTCATATTTATTTGGTGGAAATTTGGTGCGTTTTCGTCCAACTAATTTTTGAGTTGCGAGAGAACTCAATAAGTCCTCTCATGTCCCAAGCAACGTCCTTTTTGTTTCCTCGTTCACCTAGCCCTTAAAAGAAAACACTGATAAGGGAGCTCTTGTTGAAGTTAACACTGGAAGATGTGAGATAACGACTTGTTTCCGTCCTTATACACACTTCCAAACGTGAGCTAAGTCCAACTCACTTAGTGTGTCCTTGGAGGCACAATGCCTAGGTTCAAAGCCCACTGTCACCTCGACTTGAACCTCTTCCGTCTAGGCTTACTCCTAGTGAAGCCAAGGGGGGTAGATCCTAGTTACTATGTGAAATTAAAAGTTAATTTCTAGGAGTTGATTTTAGTTGATTAAAGGTTTGGGGATCTAGCCTATATGCAAAAGCAACAATGCAAAGTGCAAGTCTTTCAATGCAAAAGAAATCCTTTCCCTAAGGCAACTAAGACTAGTGCCTAAGATTGGGCAAGGGGTCAACTATGTTCTAGGGACTTTCATTTTACAAAGATTGCAATAAAATTACAACAGAGTTACTAGATACAAGATTACACAATTAGACTAGATACAAAAGAATGAAAGAAACCACTATCTACAAAGTTAATGTTAAACTAAGAGATACAAATGAAGATACAAAATATACAAATGATACAAGCAAGATAACTAACCAAATACTAACTTTTTAAGAGACTTAACGTGCAGGTAAAAGAGATGTGCTCAAAGGGAAAAACAACCACAACACACAAGCCAACTTACCCAAGCAAGAGTGCCTCCAAGGGATGCACAACTCAAGGGGAAGCCTTCAATGACATACACACAACAAGCTCCAACAAAGAATAAGCCTCCAAGGGATGCACAACTTCAGTGAGGGAGTCCAATCACATCAAGAGATTAAACTAAACTCAAAATTAAAACACGAACAAGAAGCCTCCAAGGGCTAAAGCGCAACTTTCAACTACTTAGTCCAATCCACAATGCTTGAAAGTAAATTGCATGAACGATAAAGAGTGTAGTGCTTGCAATGTATACTAAAGCATAACCATAAAGATGTGTCCAAAAGATGCCCAAGGTTGAGTGGATTAGGTGTAGGATTATTAAGTTATTAAGTTAGGATTGAATCCTAGACTAAGTGACAACCCAATAACTACCTCCGCTTGTACCAAAAGAGTTGCCGCGTGCTCAATAAGTGAGGCAAACAAGGCCCCACCCTAGCTCCACAGGTCAACCCAAGAATAGAAGTACTCCATGGGAAGGACGCCAAGTGCTGTGAGACCATCCTCGATCTAGCACCTCCCATTTCTTCCTTAAATTCTCGTTTTGATGGCAAAGTTGGGTCAGTAAAAGGTGACCTATTAAGCTAGTTGATTTTAGATCCTAGGAGACTAACGTAAATTGAGTTAGTTAAAATTAAGTTAAGGTGATTGCAATGTGTGTTGTTGTGCAAGATGTGCTTGCAAGATACCAAATACTTGAAAGATAATGCAATGAAAGCAAAGTACGAAAATTAACTTGTAAGAGAAATTAAGTGTTTGCCTTAAACCACAAGATCATACAAGGTTGCAAGAGATGAGAGTAAAGTATTTAATCCCAAGGGCTAGTTCAATCGATTGCCGCCAATGTTGTTGGTCATTTGACTAAGTCTATGCTAGCGGATGCCCGATTTGAATCCCAGTTAGGTGCACTAGTCTATGTTGATATGTTTACTAGGGATGCCATCCTTGCAAGGTTTTTCTTGGAAAAAAATCCACTTATTTACCAATACCAAAAAGAACCTATGGAAGCCTCACCTATTTGAGAAGCTTCATTCAACCTTGGGATCCCTTTAGGTTATCTTGATTCAATTAGAAATGTGAAAGGTATAATTGTTGGGGAGTATAGATTATGTACCCCTATACAGACCCCTTGATCATAGCCAACCCATATATTTTGTTTGAACACTACTGGAGTTGAGATAATACAACACTAAGGCTTATTAGACCCACGCTCTTGCTAATGACTTAAAGAATGTATGTGGATTGTGTATGTGGTTGTCTATATGACTAGGGTGTCAATATCAAAATGGCATGGTCAAGAAAAAGGAATGATTCATGTCTTCCATTTACCTCTATAGTAAAGTAAATTGTTGGAGGTGTAGCGAAGAACCTAATGGATTTGCTTTCTAGCATTTACCTTCAATTGGAAGGTATTTATGCAAATTGAAACCTACAAGGGAAAACATGATGAATGAAGGATTCTAGTTTTCATGAATTCCCTTGTAGTATTAGGCATCGATGTGATTCAGTTGCAAGTAAAGATTTTGCTCATGTGCTTTAAGCTTGATGAGGTCTCATATGTGTGTATAAAACTCCAGAGAGGAATCCATAGTTATAAATCTTACTATCATTATGAGTGTATGTTTAAATATCTGCAATCTTCTTATTGGAATGCATTTGGAAATAAGGTTGTGTGTGCATATAACCTGTGGATAAATTGTTGCAGTATCCAAGCAAAAGCTTGAAGCATGTTGATGTATGAATGGTAGTTCCTCTTGTTAGCTTGATAAAAAAGTGGACCTCTTGTGTATGACCTAATATTTGTTTTGGGGTCGAAAATGACAATTGGGTTATAGTTTTGACAACTTGATGAGGAAATCAAGTTCAACCATAAACCTTAAAGTACTGAAATCACGTCAGAATTTTGGGAAAATAACTATGATAATTAAGGGAAGTCGTCCCTATTAATCATGGAATGCTCTATGAAAACCTTTTTTTGAACAAGGGTGGGCCTCTTATGATCATGAAAATAACTTTTGTGACTATGCTTGTGGAAAATTTGGGTTGATGTGCATTTCATGGATCAACATGAGGTAGCAAGTGTGCTACGTAATGGTATACCATGATTGATTTTTGGGCTTAAACCAAAGCTTATGAACGATTAGTTCATCAATGGTCATTGATAGCATATGAACCTCGATGTTATTTGTTAAAGAGCTTATGGACTGAAATCATACCAAGAAAAACCATGAAATATGATGATGGCACGATAACTAGATGTACATTTGGGTAATGTGGAAGAAGTTGGCATTGAAATTGAGATGCCATTAATGTAATGATAATGTTTTAACATATTGATTGTAAATGTAAGTTTACAAGTAATGCATGGGCATTGTATTATAAATTAAAATATGATTTGTGAATACATTTGAATGATTAAGAATAGACTTGCAATTTCTCGAACATGATTTGTGCAATCATGACATTGTTTGATTGTGGGGCTTGTGTTTTTCATTAACTAACTTAGAATTGTGTGAATGCTACATTGTGGTAAGACTTGCTCAGTGAAACCAAGGGGTTTAAATGATTGGTATGTGTTAAATGGTTGTGGAAACCATATTAAGGAAAACTTGGACGTTGAGTTTTTTCCACGTTGAAGTATGCATGCAGAATCCATACTAACATGTAGTTATGAGTAAAGTAATTCTTCCTATATATCAAAGAATTTATTTTGATAAAATGTCATCAAGATGGTTAAGGAGGCTTGATTGTATGCACTCGAGAGTCAAGGGGAATATTGATTCATTGCATGAATCTAGTGTGAACCTATTGCTCTATTGCTTCTAAAATCAAATTAAGAAAGCTAGGATTTGTGTATTGAATGCCATTGAGTGATTTAGAATGCTTGGAATGGTTTGATCATTGGTATGTAGTCAATGGAAAGCAGTTGTTTATGCTCCTGTATCTTGTTTTTGTGTGTGCTTGATTTGATTTAGGTTAAATTATTATAGAAATGTTTGAAATTGTGAAAAAAATCCTGGGATGATTGTATGGTTTTTCCTATCTCTTCTGCTGGCCTAAGAAGACTTAAATCCGGAAAACTTGAATGAGATTGAATCTTAATTGTGTGAAGGAAAGTCTAGAACGAACTCTTTGGAAATTCTATACAAGCATTTGACCTTGGTTGAATTTGAATGATCCCAAATTCTATACAAGCATTTGACCTTGGTTGAATTTGAATGATCCCAAATTCTATACAAGCATTTGACCTTGGTCTTTAATGTGAAATCTCATGAGGAAAGAAAATTAATGTGAAACTTTAGATTGTATGAGGAATGCAATTAATATTTATTCAATAAAATATTATTATTACTATTGAATTTGTGTGTTAAAATGAAAAATTGAATTTCCTCTCTTAATGAAACTCTGCAATTATATTTGGTTTCATGAGAGTAGTGCTTAATATAGCGATTGGATTCAATTGTTGCTTAAATAAACAATTTATCCATAACTACTCCACAAGATGGCTAAGTTACATTTTTGTTAAAATATTTAGAATAATTGGCATAATTGAATCATTAAATGCTTTGAACCATTGATGACTATATGATGGAGTGACAAATTATCATAATTGAATCCAATAAATGCTTTGAAGCATTAATGACTAATGATGGAGTGACAATTTATAATGCATATGAATTTGATCCATGACCTTTTCAAAGCTTTGTTAGCATATGATTGTTAAAGGAATGATATGTTTAGAGATATCATCTCTTGTGTGGACGGAACTTTGAGTTCTTATTGACTATAAAGAATGTGTACTTTAAATATTTTCCTAAATGCGGAATTGAATGAGGACGAGATTCCACTCTTGGTGAATTCGGGTGTCTTAAGACAAAGTTTGCACCTCAAGGGTATATTCTTGTAAGCCATTTGATGGGTCCATATAAATTTTCGATCTAAAATAATTATGTATAGTAGACCTTTATGCACGTCTAATTCTATGCATATTTTGACATAGGTAAAATACCCCTTTCCTCTTGGGTGGGGTTTGACTTAAATTTATCTAGAGAGTTTTCAATTTTTTGAAGATTTTCCCTTTCTAACAAATGTAGAGGGAGATTTGACAATCTCACCCAAAGTAGGGTTGAGGAAATAGATATTGAGGCACGATTAAATTTGAGGTATCATGGTTTGAAGAAAAGGTTTGCTTTGCCTAAGAACCATGGTCCCTCCATAATCGTTATAGTCCTAAGGGTTTAAGAAATAAACAATAAAGAAACCTCTAGAGCAAATATTTACTATGTACTTTGCAGTCTATTTTCGATCCATTCTATGAATGTTGTAGATGATGGCTATAAAGCATTGAATATACAAATCAAAGCCTTTTTTTAAATTGTGAATTACAATTTTGGTCTACAAAAAAGGAATTTGTAGTACAAGGTGTCTTTCTACTTTCTCCAGCATGAAAGATCGTGATAGTAGAGTCTTCCTTTCCAAAGGAAAAAAAAAAATGTTGGACATCTTTGAAAGTGTGAAGATTCAAAGCTAAAGGAGAGGGTTTATCCTTCGTCCTCATTTCAAGTGATGAGCACGAAACTTCCTTATTTAATTGTCAAGCATAACACTAATCTAGATGACTTCCACAAAAGTTTGGAGTTGTGATAAAGCCCCAAGAGAAAGGCCTAGGATTTAAAACATTAACCATGTTGTTAGATTGTCAAAACATCCACTATTGGTGGTGTTTGTTTGCTTCAACTAGAAAAAACACAAACATAGAAGTTGCAAGAATGGTCATTGAACCCAATGTTTACAACATCATTCCTTTTGCATGACATTAAACGTGGGATTCTATAAGGGTTAGGAAACTTAGTTCAAACAACCAAATATGGAAAAATACCATATAAATATATATATCAAGCTATGAACAAAAAGAAATTTTCCCTACAAGTTAGGACTCATTGTTAATCATTGTGAGAAAGAGTGACATCTAGACAATGAATAACAACACACCCATTCTATGTATTATGTAAAAATGAAATGATGCCACCCATTCCTCTTTGGCATTATAGTACATACGTAGAATGGTAGTAATTATCATAGACAAATTGACATTATAAAAAGGTGGAATAAGACTTTGAATTGCAATTACCTTTCTGAGTCCTTTGAAAATGAAATTACCATTACACTTAGTAAAGTGACTAGACTTAAACGAATGGATCGACATTATTAATCATGAGTGGAATGCCAATGTTTAATCCCAAACAACATATTTTTATGATGTATAATCCTAGAATGACACCTAAAAATGGAACGAGACTTATAAAAACTAAGGAACTATTAATTCTTCATGAAAACTACTTTGAGAATGCATTCCACTACTTAGAGAAAGGTGCATCATGAATTGACTTAATCTCTCTCTCTCTCTCTCTCTCTCTCAGACACATTTTGTTTTCTTGGCTTTGAGTAAAGCTCAAGTGCAAAAACCATTTGGATTTAGAAGAACTATGAGATTGTCTCTCCGTTCATAAATGCTTATGGGCTTCTATGATTTGAGCTTGTATCCATTCACAAAATGATTTTTATTTCTCCCATCGTTAATAATATTGAGAAGTACCAATCCATTTTCATATATCTCCACCCGTCCACCTAATCTAACATTTACCCCAAAAGTCATCGTAATTAAAATCATACGACAATACATGATGCAATTTGACTTTGATATATGCATCATGTCAATTTATCCATTGATCTTGCATAATCTCTATGTGGTGCAATGCTTGTTCTCTATATATCCAAAGCATGCAAATGCATCAACATTAATTTTTGTGCTTTGATCAAAGTCAAATTTCAATTCACTTACCATTTTTAATGTTTGATTTCAAGCTCAATTGACATCATTATAGTATTAGCATAGACCATTGGAAAATGGGTACATCATGTAGTTTTGTGTCCAAACTACTTTATGCAACTTTTCCCTAGTCTTATTGTTGCACATCCATTATTTTGGTGACGATGGTCTCTATTTCTTAGTATCACTTTACTTTGTCCTTGGTATGGATAACAAGGTGTTGATTTCTCATAATGGATTGGACATTGATGACCTAATTCTTGAATAACATCACCTATGAATGCAATGCCTATATCACTAACTATACAATGCCAAGTCTCATAATATAGGAATATATGGATCTAACATAATATAGGTATATAGTGAGATTCTTTGTTCTTGCTCCCCTCACGGCTTTAACTTCCACACATTAAGTTGCTTAATGTATGTAAACCAAAATATATTTTGTATTTCATAAGATCCACTTGTCAAAGGGTACAATCAAGAACCTAGTTTGATATGCATAATTATTAAAAGATTCAATTATGACTATTGAATGCAGTGGCTCTGAAATTGATACTAATGGACAATAATGTCCTATCTATATAATTTTGTATGTTTTTCTCTTCACCCTCGATTTTGATATACCATGGCATCATATATAAGGTCTACAAGAAACATGCATAATGCAAAGTGGCTAGGCCATAATGCCTTTTACCTAAAAACTAATACCCAAGCTATCACATTTTGTAATCTTGATAACTAGATAGAACTTGAGGATAGTATTGAAAGTAATTGTCCTCTTAGTTTTTAATACGCAAGCTATCACATTTTGTAATCTTGATATCTAGATAGAATTTGAGGATAGTATTGAAAGTAATTGTCCTTTTAGAAGTTTAATTATACTTTACATACATGTTTGACATAAATATAGGTTTATATTTTGTAATACTAATTTCTTAGGATAGTAATATGAGTGGTTGAATTTAGTTTTTACACCTTTGATGAAATTGTAAGCTTAAATTTTGTACTCTGTTTGATATGTTTGACATAATTGTAAGTTGTAGATTATGTACTAATTTTGATTTATTAGCATTGTAACATGATTGGTTCACTTTTGACTTCTTAGCATAGTGATATGATTAGCTCACTTTACGTCGAGATTTTATATTACTTTACATTCTAAATCCTTTTCTTTTCCAAGGAAAAAATCTCATTTTTTATTCCAAAGTAGAATTAAAAACACATTTTTCAGGTGCTCTTTGCACAATACATTTAAGAAGGATTTTTTGAACCCTGTTAACAAAAGTTAGGACTTCAAATTGTTACTCATAATTTTTTTTTTCTTTTTTAGGCCTTGAGGTCTACCGAGGAAATACACTGAGATCATAGAGGAAAGATTCTAACTCATCAATATAGATCCCAAAAAGGGTCAACAAGAAGGGGCACCCTTGCTTAACATCGATGGTACTCTGGATGAAGTCAGAAAGTTTGTGCATTGTATGAAGACAACCAAGAACCAACTCACATAATATCCTAATGGTATTAAAAGAGGGTCTCCAAAATGTCAATGAGCCAAAGCCTCTGTCGATACTAAGTCAAACACTTTCTAAAATTCTACAAAACAGAAAAAGTATTTCGAAGAGAGATGGAAATCGTCTTCAATAATGACCATGAGTACGTAGATGCAAATCTAGTACTCCAAGAAAAAGCCAACCTACTCTCTAATATTAAGGCATCTACTCTCCAACTCATCTGAAAACCATAGATGCAAAACTATAGCATAAAACTTTGAGAAAGTGCGCCCAACCATGATAATTTGGTAGATACTTCGATAATTGTATGGGTCGAAGCTGCCCCCTAATTTGAAAATAAAATATTTGATGTGTCTAGTCCACACATGGGGGGAAGCAAGAGCAAAAAACATGGTTGAATAGATAACAATGTGTGATTTGAGAGATCAAATTCCATGTTTTAGGAACTCATCTGGGAATCCTTCCTCAATAGTTTTCCTGTTGGTGCTCATAACCCTCATTGCTCTACAGATGTCTCCCCTCTAAGAAGATATGGCAAGCAAGGGGGAGGTGATATGGGCGGGGGTTGTTATGAACCAAATAAGGATATAAATACACCAATTTGTACTAGAAATTTCACATAATATAGGAATATAGTGACGTTCTTTGTTCATTCTTCCCTTCATCACTTAACTTCCACACATTAAGTTACTTAATCTGAGTAAACCAAAATATATATATTTTTCTTTATAGGACCCACTTATCAAAAGGTTCAATCAAGGAGCTATTTTGATAAACCATACTTTTTAAAAGATTCAATTATGACTATTAAATGTAGTGGCTCTAATGGCCAATAATATTGGGTATGTGTTATATTCTTTGCATGAGTAGTAGGGTTTGCGTTGCGTTGGGCGCACAAGGGGGTTTGAGGGGGGGTGCAGGGGCAATGCCCCCGAGAAATTTTTTTCTACCTCAGGAAACATGTCACATATTTAGGTGGTTTTTCGGCACATGGTTTCTTTGCCGATGGTTTTCTATTTCCGGTTAAGGAATTAGGGTTGTTGACTAATCCAGGTCATTGGGTTAGGGTTTTGGATGCCACCAGCGCCTATATGTATATTGTATTGTAAACAATGTAATACTATGAATGAATATATAATATGTTGGTTTTCCTGGTTTGGGTTTCCAGGGGAAGAATATCTGTGTAATGTTTTTATTTTCCATTGTATCTTTTTTGTTCTTTTACTAAAAATCTATTTGCAGTAAATATTGCACAAGGTTAAAATCTACATTTGGTATCAGAGCTTTGTTGGATACAGGTCCGCCTTTGTGGTCAAGGGTTTGGCTTGGGACTGTGATAATCCTTGTTATAGTGGGAGATCTGTGGTATTGATTTTTCAGGTGAAAAGAAATGGCAAGCAATTCGAAAATGGAGATCGAGAAGTTTAATTGGAAAAGTTTTGAGCTGTGGAAGCTCAAGATGGAAGATCTGTTGGTGGAAAGAGATCAGTGGATCACGGTAGATCCAAGTACTGCACCTACAAGAACTTCAACAGATGACTGGAAAAGTTTGATCGAAAGGCAAAGAGCACAATCCGACTATGCCTCTCAGATTCAATATTATTGAATGTGTCAGAGGAAGCTACAACCAAAGATTTATGGGAAAAGTTGGGGAAGTTGTATCAGTCTAAGTCCCTAGTGAATAAACTATTCCTGAGAAAGAAGCTGTATAACCTGAGGATGAGATATGGAGACTCGGTGGCAGAGCATTTGAACGCCTTCAATGCTGTGGGAAGTCAGTTAATATCTGTTGAGATTAAAATTTCAGATGAAGATAAATGTATCAGTTTATTGTGTTCTTTACCAGACTCGTGGGATAGTCTGGTTGTGTCCATAGGTAGTAATACAACTGCCTTGAAGTTTGATGAAGTGGTCTCATCCTTGTTGTCGGAGGAGATGAGACAGAAGAATATGGAAGGACAAAGCACAGATGCATTATTTGCAAAAGGATGTTCCCAGGAAAGAAATAGATCTAAGTTCTCAAGTGGGAGATCTAAGTCTAATGGTAGATCTAAATCTCCTGGAGAGTTTGTAAAGGTATGTTGGAGATGTGGAAAAGAAGGGCATTACAAGAAGTAGTGTAGATCCAAAGTTGAGAAAAATAAGGGACCTGAAGAATCTCCTTCTACAGAAGAAAAGACCTCCAAGGAAGGAGGAGGGGATTTGTACTTGGCTTCTTCAAGCACACATGCAGATCATGAGGCATGGTTGGTTGACTTTGGTGCATCCTTTCATATGACTCCCCACAGGGAGTGGTTCTGCGAATACGAAAGGTATGATGGAGGTAATGTTTTCTTAGGTGATGATTCGAAAACCAGAATCATAGGACGAGGAAAAGTCAAGTTGAGGCTCATAGTTGGAAGGATTAGAACACTGCCTGGTGTTTTTCACATCCCAGGTTTTGCTAGAAATTTGATTTCTGTAAGCAAAATGGACGATGCAGGGTAAAAACAATATTTGAAAAGGAAACCTGCAGGATGGTTTGAGGAGAAATGGTGTTGCTGAAGGGAGTTCGGTTTGGAACTCTGTATAAGCTGCAAAGAAGCACTATTAGTGATGGGTGTAATAGTTCCATTTTTCCTGATATTGTAGTTGAAGAAGAAAGAACTCCTACAGTGTCTGGAGAAAATGTTATGTTGTGGCATCAAAGACTAGGGCATATCGGAGAAAAGGGTCTTCAAATACTACACGGTAAAGGTATGGTTGAAGGTATGTCCAAGTACTCTCTGGATTTTGATTTCTGTGAACATTGTCTATATGGGAAACATAATCGGGTAAGATTCCCCTCTGGTGCAACGAGGAGAGAAGGAATTTTACAACTAGTTCACAATGATGTTTTTGGACCTGTGTCGGTCCCATCATTGAGAAAATCTGTGTACTATGTCTCATTTATAGATGACTTCTCGAGGAATACTTGGATATATTTCCTCAGGAAGAAATCTGAAGTCTTTAACATGTTTAAAGAATTTAAGGCTCTTCTTGATAATCAAACAAAGAAAAAAATTAAGGTGTTGAGGACAGATAATGGCGGAGAGTTATGCGGGAATGAATTTGAAGAATTTTGTAAGAAGTGTGGTATAGAAAGGCAGAAGACTACTCCATATACACCTCAGAAGAATGGAGTTGTAGAAAGGATGAACATGACACTGATGGAAAAAGAAAGGTACATGCTCAGTGGTGCCGGGTTAGGGAAATAATTATGGGCATAGGCAGTCGATATTGTATGTTACCTGGTCAACAGATCACCCTCATCAGTGTTGGATGACAAGACTCCACAAGAGGTATGGACTGGTAAGGAACCTTCTCTCACACATCTCAAGGTATTTGGCTGTGATGCATATGTTCATGTTCTAAAGGAAAACATGAGTAAGTTGGATAAGAAGGCTGAAAAGTGTATCTTTATTGGATATAAAGATGGTCTCAAAGGTTATAAGCTTTGGAACCCAGAAACTAAGAAGGTAGTGTATAGCCGAGATGTGGTATTTAGAGAAATGAAGGATGATGTTAAACAATAAGTCCTACCAAGTAAGGAAGAACTAGAGAAAATAGAGTTTGATTTAAAGGATGATGAATCCGACTCTACAAAAGAACATGAATAAGAAAAAGAAGATCCTCATACTCCAATATTGAGGAGATCAGTTCGAGAAAGAAGGCTACCAGAAAGGTATACTCCATCTGATTTCCATTCAAATTTTGTTTTTTATATTACTGATGATGATCCTAGAATTGTTAGGGAGGTAGTGGATTCAGAGGATGGAAATCTCTGAAAAAAGGCCATGGACGAAGAAATGACAGCCTTGGATAAGAATGAGACTTGGGATCTAGTGGAGTTGCCGACTGGAAGAAAGCCCATTGGCAACAAATGGGTATTTAAAAAGAAGCTGAATGCAAAAGGAAAAGTGGAGAAACACAAAGCTCAGTTAGTAGCAAAGGGTTATTCCCAGGTTGAGGGAATTGATTTTGGTGAGATTTTTTCTCCTGTTGCCAAGTTAACCTCTATAAGATTTTTTTTATCAGTTGTTGTTGCATTTGAATTTGAAGTAGAAAAAATGGATGTGAAGACACCAATCCTACATGGGGATCTGGAAGAATAAATCTATATGAAGCAACCAAAAGGTTATGTTGTGAAGGGAAAGAAGGATCTGGTATGCAAGCTTAAAAAGTCCCTGTATGGTTTAAAACAATCACCAAGGATGTGGTATTAAAAATTTGATACGTATATGCTGGGACTTGGCTTCACAAGAAGCAAAGAGGATCACTGTGTGTATTTTAAATTAATTGGTGATCATTTGATTTATTTGATCTTGTATGTGGATGACATGTTGCTGATAGGAAATGACAAGGAGATTATCTAGGATGTGAAAACTCAATTTTCCTCTAAATTTGACATGAAGGATCTCGGTGCTTCAAATTTCATTTTGGGCATGGAAATTAAAAGAGATGGGAAAAAGAGGAAACTCTGGTTAAATCGGAGAGAATATGTCGAGACAATATTGCAGAGGTTTAATATGCAAGAATGTAAACCGATCAAGGTTCCTATTCCTGTTGGTGTAAAGTTATCTGCGGATCAGTTTCCCAAGACACAGGAAGATGAGGAGGACATGTATCATGTTCCATATGTGAGTGCACTTGGAAGTTTTATGTATGCAATGGTCTGTACTAGACCGGACATTGCACATGCAGTGGGAGTTTTGAGCAGGTATATGTCAAAACCAGGGAAGGAGCATTGGACAACAGTAAAAAGGGTTTTCAGGGATTTGCGTGGCACTACTAGCTATGGATTGTGCTACAAAGGAAGATCGGGATTGGAAAACGTGGTGGATATACATGGCTTTGTGGATGCAGACTGGGCTGGAGATCTAGATCTTAGGAAATCTACAAGTGGGTATGTGTTTAACCTGTTTGGAGGAGCAATAAGTTGGATGAGAAAAAGACAGGCTGTAGTGGCACTTTCAACTACAGAAGTTGAATACATGGAAACCACTCATACAAGTAAGGAAGCAGTATGGTTATAAAGATTGTGTTCAGGTATTGGGTTGGTACAAAAAGTTGTAAGGATAGATTGTGACAGTCAAAGTGCAATTTTTATGGCGAAGAACTCGACTTATCATTCAAAGACAAAGCATATTGATATTCAATATCACTTTGTGAGAGAAATGATTGAAGAAAAGAAAGTATTGCTGATGAAGGTGGAGACTTTGAAGAATGTTGCAGATTCATTAACAAAATCTATGAGCACCGAGAAGTTCTCTTGGTGTAGAGGATCCATGGGCATTGCTGCCTTGGATTGTTGCCTATGTAACCCTGTAACCCCCTGTATGCAAAGAAAACAACAAGTGGGAGAATATTGGGTATGTGTTATATTCTTTGCATGAGTAGTAGTGTTTGCGTTGCATCGGGCGTGCAGGGAGGTGTAGGGGGGAGAAGCCCCTTGAGAAAAAAATTTCTTCCTCGGGAAACATGTCACATATTTAGGCAGTTTTTCGGCACATGGTTTATTTGCCGATGGTTTTCTATTTCCGGTTAAGGAATTAGGGTTGTTGACTAATCTAGGTCATTGGGTTAGGGTTTTGGATGCTATTGGCTCCTATATGTCTATTGTATTGTAAACAATGTAATACTATGAATGAATACATAATATGTTGGTTTTCCCGGTTTGGGTTTCTAGAGGAAAAATTTATGTGTAATGTTTGTATTTGCCATTGTATCTTTTCTGTTCTTTTATTGAAAATCTATTTGCAATAAATATTGCAGAAGGTTAAAATCTACAAATAATACCATATTGTATGTTTTTCTCTTCTCCCTAGATTTTGATTTACCAAGACATCATATTTATAAGATCTAAAAGTGACATGCAAAGTTTCCAAGCCATAATGTTTTTAACCTAAAAACTAATACCTAAGCTATCATATTTTGTAATCATGATTTATAGATAGAATTTTAGGATAGTATTAAAAATAATTGTCCTTTAAGAAGTTTTATTAGACTTTACATACATGTTTGACATAATTATAGGTTTAGATATTGTACTATTGTTTTCTTAGGATACTAATATGAGTCGTTGACTTTAGTTTTTACACCTTTGATGTAATTGTAAGCTTAAATTTTGATTTCTTAGGATAGTAATATGAGTGGTTGACTTTAGTTTTTACACCTTTGATGTAGTTGTAAGTTTAAATTTTGTACTATGTTTGATATCTTTGACATAATTGTAAGTTGTAGATTATGTATCACTTTTGATTTCTTAGCATAGTAACATGATTGGTTCACTTTTGATTTCTTAGCATAGTGATAGATGTTGATGATTGCAGCTATGTGAGACATTCTCTATCTTACAAACCTGTGAAGTGTAGATCATTGCAACTATGTAAGTATTTCTCTCATCTTACAAACCTGAGAGAAAGCCCCTAAGAAGGGTATGTGGTTCCTACCTGAGATAGAGCTAGGAACGTAGAGATGACCTCCCTTTTTCAGAGAGTTGAGAAGAACTCCAGATGATTATCTAGTGGGAAATGCGATCTGTTGAGTTGGACATGCATGTGGCTGAGCACAAGGTGAATGTGTGAAGTCCCAAAGTGTTGGGTGCATCGTCATGTGAACATAAATGAAGATGATGTATTAGCCTCCTTTGAGCAAGAAGAGTTGACGAGAAGACTCCAGATGGTTCTCCTATATGAGGTAGTGGGAAAGAATATATGTAGAGTGGACATGCCTGTGGATGAGCACATGTGAACGTGTGAAGATCTGGTTCCTCTGTGTAATGCAGTGAACCAGAGCTATGACATCCCTATGGATGTGCCCCTAGTGGATGAGCACTAGTGGGTGTATCAAATTCTTTGCTATATATTGTTCAAGATTCAAACCTACCTGTAACCCTAATTGTTATGTAAAGGGTACAAGTCGGCCCCACCTTAATGTGATTAATAATAAATGTAAAATATATTTAATCTGGTCAATATTAATATTAATATTAATAATAATATTAATAATGAATTAATGTGACTTAGAGAAGTCGACCCTATTGAACCAATAGACACTTCAGCTGATAGGACAAGTCTAATATAAGTAAAGGGAAATTCCCCATTGAGAAATCATATCTTTCTTGTGAGTTTGGAAATTTCAGCAAGTACACTTCTTTGGCAAAAGGTGCACACCTCTCTTGAGCGCTAGAGTTCTTGGGTTTGAGCACCCTCTTGTGTGCTAGGTCTTTCTTGGTGGTGAAGGTTTTTATCTTGAAGAATATAACAAAGGATTTGGCTGGGTTTTCTTCCCTTGTTGAGAAGGGTTTCCCAAGAAACTTCTTGTGTTCTTGTGCATGGTGTTTCTTTTTGTGATCTTGGTTGTTGCAACATTATTGTCCATGGTTAAGTTAAATGATAAAATGGAATGAAATTCATGCTTAAACTAGCTTATTGAAAAATCAACAATAGACTGGTTCACTTTTTGTCAAGATTTTATATTACTTTACATTCTAAATATTTTTCTTTTCCAAGGAAAAAATCTCATTTTTAATTCCAATGTAAAACTAAAAAAACATTCTTCAAGTGCTCTTGGCACAATACATATAAGGACTTTTTGAACCTCAAGCATTGAGCTCTACTGAGTAAATGAAATTAATCCCTATATAGCCCATCAACAAGAATGAGATTTGTTGGTACCTTGCCAACACCGTGCAAATATCTGCAAACAACAACAAATATCCACAAATATGTACATACCATACTCCCTTTGGAATTGAACATGTATCCTCCAAGAAGAAAACAAATGTTCTACGTCATTAGTGTAATGCCCCATCCTTTCAATTTAAGTAATAAATAATAAATAAATTTTATTAAAACAATAAATAGATAATAATAAATTAAAGTAATAATAATAATAAATAAATAAAGATGATAAAATAACTAAGAAAATTATAATAAAAGAAAAATAGAAATTACTAAAAATGGATCAAATGGAAGCTAAATTAAGAATTGGTTAAAACTACATGATGACAAACTTGCATTGATGGACAAAAGGAAAATAATTCTATATAATGAAGGTGGAGAAATAAGTGTGACATCTTTTGGCTTGTGCAATTTGATGGGAAGACTTGAAAGTTGACATACATAGTTGATTGAGGGCTTGGGAGCTCTCTGGTAATATTCCCACCACTCACTTCTCATTTGGATTATGCAATTAATAATGAAGCCATCTATAAAACCCCAATTTTAATCCCCATGAACTATAATGTAATTGATCTGGATTATTTTCGGCACGAAATGAGAGCGAAGATATAATAAAGCAATGTATAAAGATATCTAAGATATCCAATAATATAACAAAAATGTATCAGAGATGCAACCATAAACACAAAGATAGAGTAATACACAATTTTCTATTAATGAGCGAAAATGTACAAAGAGTGTAAAAATACAGACTGAAAGACTCGCTAGAATGGTGGCAGCTTATCTCTGAGAAGAGATGTTTCCGCTACTCTCATTCGCAAGAAGATGATTTTACAATGAGGCTCCAAAGGCATTTTTATCATAAAGAAAATCCAAAACCCTAACCCCACAAGGTGAAAAGCCAATAGTTTTGTGGACCCCGTTTTGGGTAGTTTGGTGTATCAACTTCCTGGGGGCGTAACTTTGGCATACGATCTCCATTTGGGGTGCATGATAGCTTGTTCTAAGGTATTGTCGAGGAGATTCATTTTGGGGGATAAATAGAGACTTCAATTATAATTGAGAAGCTCAGTCCATAAAAACCTTCATTTAGGCCCTCAAAATGGCCCCGGAAGTTAAAAACTGCTAAAAATAGTAAATTACCAAAATTGACAGAAAATTGTTTTGAGCTAGTTGGAAAAGGTGGGTGGCCACCGATATCCACTTGGATCAATCCTCCTTCCTTAGGAAGCAATGGTCTCCATTGCGTTGAGCGCCCGGGGGAGAGGGAAAAGCGTTTGTTGAATCTGCATCTTGATGAGCTGCTTGCCTTGTTGGAGATGTTGCACTACTTAGGTTGTTGAAGGCTGTCACGAACCTGTGGCTGGAAGGGTTGGACCTTTTTAACCAATCTGGCTACATGATATGCCTATGTGTAGAAGGAATATTTACACTTTGCGGCAATCTTGTCGACCTGCTTCTATTGGATAGAAGGTGCTTGGATTGAGGCTGCAGTGGTGTTCTTCTGTTCACGCTTTGAACAGACTGTGAAGAAGCTAAATTTTGTGGTTTGAGATACTACCTTGCGACACTGTTTAGGTGGGACAATAGCTGAAATTACCTCTGGTATCATGTAGAGATGACCCCCTAGAGTAACAATGACACTATGGGGTCGAGACTCATAAATAGCATGGCGCTTCCACATATATGGTTGGCCCAAGAGAACATCACAGGCATCCAGGTGGGAAACATCACATAATACCTCATCCTTGAAGGGTTGGATATCGTATGACAATTGATACTGCTAGCTGACATGAAGATCTCGTCCCTGGCGAAGCCACCCGATGTTGTATGGTTGAGGGTGTGGTGTTGTCGACAATCCCAACTATTTGACGACCTCTGCTGAGAAGAGGTTATTCTGGCTTCCGCTATCAACAATAAAATGTAGCGGGGTCCCCTTCACCCACATATGTGAATGAAAACGACGGTCCCCCTCTTCAGAATCTGTTGGTTCTTTCGGTTGAATTGTTTCAATCACGACAATAACAGCGGGGTCTACGTCGATGATCTATCTTCTATCAGTATTTCAGAATCAAATTCTAAATCAGGGTTTGACTTTTTGTCTTTTATCTCGGCCACCAATGACTGTTTTGAGCGACATTCATCGGTGTTGTTCCAGAGGCTTTTGTGGAAATCACACCATTTTCCAGTTTCCTTCTTCGTCTTTCTATGACCCTTCTTTTCTTGTGGCTTGGAATGGTTTTCAGGATATTGTTTGTTAGTGTCGTCTTTATCATACTTTGGTTGTTGCGGATTTGCAGACCCAAACTCCCATTTTTTCTGGTGCTTAAACCTCTGCTCGAATTTAACATCATATCGATAAGCATAACCGAGTGATGAGATGTCCATAAAATCCATTTCAGTTTGGATGTATCTGTGTAGATCCCCATGGTATTTCAGAACCAAATGTCGTTCAGAGTCTTTGATATGCAGCTTGGTGTGAAAGGTATGGAAGGTATTGGTGAACTCCGGAACTACTTGGCCCCTTTCTTTCCGCAGTGTGGTCCATCTCATGTACTGGTCCTCATAGTTGCAAACAGGGTAATATTGTTCCTTTACCACATCCACAAAAAAATCCCAAGTGGGATCGACGCCATATATTCCAGACTCCTCTATGGAACTTTGCTCCCAGTAAGTTTCCCACGAATGTTTGACATGGGGGAGAGCCTTAAGGAGTGCGAAGGTGATCTTTTCCCTACTGTTAGCGATCAAACGCACTGGCAATTTTTTGAAGAATGATGCATAATCTTGCAGGGAAATTTTGACTGCCTTCCCGAGCTCCAAATTCATATCTGAAAGTACTGTTGGAAATCTTAGGATGTATAGTTGTCAATCGTCTATTTGAGCATGTGAAACGACCTTTCCACGACTGGGAAAATTGATTTTTCCCAAGGTAGTTTATTTATGGAAAACTTGCACTTTCGGTGGTTAACTAGCCCTGAATTTCGCCTTCATTAACCATTGAAAGCAGAGCTTTCGGTAGTTAAAGCACCCAGTTTTTCCAGTGTTAACCACCGAAAGCCTGTAACTGCCAGAATCACCGAGTTTTTGCCCAGATCGGGATTTTTTGAGTTTGAATGGTATGAAACCTCTTCGAATGGACATTTGTTGAATTATCAAGTCAAATCCAATGGCTATTTTTGATGGATAAGGGAAAGAAGAGGTGTTTCAATCATTTTTGGTACCTTTTACAAAGGCAAAAAATCAGAGTTTTTGCACACCTCAACAAATTCAAATTTGTATCTCTTGGAAGAGTCATTAATCAGCCTTGGAAGGCTATTCTGCACTGCACCATGACTCTACAAGATATGAAGACCATGAAATGTGGGATTGACCTCATTTTGAGGATCATTCCATATCTTTTGCAAACTGAATTTTGACTTTCTATCTTTAGTATATCTGATCCATGCTTTTAGGATCTCAAAACTACATTGTAA
>JASDQU010103410.1:136340-148852 GCA_032191745.1 Picea mariana | reverse complement strand
AATAGCTCTTGAAGGCCTTGTGTTGCATGATTATGGTTAAGACTGTCTTGAGGATACAATCCAGAGGTTAAGATATTCATCTTGATCCAAACCCACACTTATTATTTAGAAAATAGTTTCCAAAAAGATTAAGTTACCAGGAATCTCTGACTTACAGCCTAGGAGAGTTTCCTGGAGTGATAACAAATTGGCGTCATTGCTGGGGAGAGGAGATCGAAACTTAGCTTCCTTGGGAGACGACATAGATCCAGCTTTGATGATATACAAAGTCTGGACATCAATTGGTTGTAATCATCTATCTAGCGACTCCATGAAGGACGGATCTGTTGACAACTCCACTGGTATGACATGAACAGAATTGTAGCAAAGAGGTATGCCTTCTGTGATTTTTCAAAGATTGTTGGTTTCCCTAATATAGTACCTACTAGAGATGAATGGGAAAGAAGTATTCCTAGATTTCGAGGAGAAGAGTGGGAAGTGCTAGCTGGATACTTGTTGGATTTTCATGACTTTATTCACCAGCTTGAAATTGTGCATGAGGATGTTCAGATCAAGCTCTTTGAGTTTTCTTTAGAGGGGATCGCTCGTGATTGGTGCCAGTCACTTCCGGTTGCCAGTATCAGCTCTTTGGCAGATTTTCATGCTACCTTTCATTTGTTTTGCAAAGAAATATTTTCAGCTGATCTTTTATATCCCGAATGTTGTCATGAATTTCATTTATTGACTAAAGATTCAGATAGTCATGAAGAGTATACTGTTATAAGGGATACCTCTCATTGTGATCAAGACATTGATGATATTCACGATGGAATCCATAGTATAGATGTTTTTGACACTATACCAAATGAATTTACTATCTTAAATTGCCATGAAGATCAGATTGTCCCATTTGAAAACTTGAAAAATGATAAACAGATTTTTATTTTAGCATGTGACAGAGTTGAATCTGTAGCAAATACTGAGAACAGTCTTCAGCTTTTAGATTTGTAGACAAAGGGAAATTGCAGCATACATGAAAAGGAAGATGATGAGCAGAAAGGTTTAGATCAACAGTACATCATGCATGTTTCTTTGATCGAGGTTGAGCAATTTACATTTAACAAGGAGATCGGTGAAAGCCATCGGCAACAGCATTTCAGTCTTCAGCAGCATGTCAGTCTTCAGTTGGAACAACTGCTTAAAGAGGTATTCCTTGATGTTTTTGATGACCCTATTGCCGATTATTGGGAATCTATGAACAACATAAATGTCAAAATATTTCTTTAAGAAGAAGGATGGTTCTTTCATCCTTTTAAAATGCATTTTTGCATTCTAGGCATTCCTTTACTTTTCGGGTCTAGATCAAGGATTTTACCAGTTATTCAGATACTTGTATGGCTTCATTGGAAGCATGATTTTACCTGATCTGGAAGCAGTACAGTGGTCAGAGTAGGAGTAGATAAGAAGAATAAGCTCTTTCTTTGAGCAAGCAGATTAATTTTGGTTTTCTTAAATAAGCAGAGCAAACTACAAGTCAAGCATTAATTATCAATGAATGCCATAGCAGCTGCACATGCATTAGGCAAAGAGACTCCCTTTTTACTTTTAATGGCTGGATCTGGACCATCCTCTCCATTGTCATCTTCATGGCTTCCAGTACTACTGTTATAGCTAGATATCATGGCATCATCTTTGTGGTTGCTAGTTGTAACTGCATCATGTGGCTCCTGGAGACGGGAAATGGATACTGTGACTCCCATTCAGATAATACAGAGAGAGCAAGTTCAACCAAATAATAGATGGGAAACCCATTGTTTCTAAGAAGTTAATTGATGCAGTTGTCAACCATACCACGGGATTTCCAATGCTCTAATTCCTCGTCATCGGGCTTTCTATTTTTGTTTCTATTTGCGCCTTTTATTCTTCTTCAAAAGGCACAAACATTGTTTTACAACGAAAACCAATTCATCCAGCAGATGTTTCATCTCTGTCTGCTCAATATTTTAGTGTAGTTGGAAACAACCTCAAGCCCTAAACTTAGGGTTATGCTGTTGTTGAGAATGTATTCGTACATCTGTTGCTTCAACTTTGTCTGCGGGATGACATTGAATATGTAGAAGGGCTGGCGGGTGTATGGATTAATGGCATCCTGTTTGGTGTACCAAATCGTTTCCAATTTTCTACGCTTGTACAGAACATGATCTTCTGCCGGTGACAGTTTAATGGGTCATAAGCAAATTCTTGCACCACAATGTCAATAAACTCTTCTGGGTTATTATCATTTAAATCCATTTAAACAAACTGAGAAGAGAACTTATCTGCCCGCGAGACAGAAGTCAGAGGAGTGACTCGCCTGAAAGCTATCGGCAGAGGATTTTCATAGAGAGAATGTCTTTTCTCCCTAGTCGCAGAGCCTGGTCGCAGAGTGATATAGAAACTGAAATCATAAAAAACATTTTCATACGGGACTACCATAAGAATGGTGTTGGTTAAGCGAAAAAAATAAAATAAAGGAAGAGTTAAAGCATCCGATGCATGGGGGATTCGATTTATGAATGCAAATAGGTAGTTGCCATAAACACCCGATTTGCAAGTAGAGAATGTGCGTGCAGCTGTCCAATGGAGAAACACAACTGTCCAATGAAGATCCATGTTCAGGGAAACAACAAACTCCGCCTTCATCTCAGGCTCCTTCTATGACGTATTTTCAGCAGCTAAGGCCAATGGCGAACGGAGCTCCTCTGTCTCACCAACTATTTATACGCCAACACAATTATAGAGGGAAAGAAAATACAGGTGTCGATTTTTTTTTAAATTTGCAGATCGCCCAACAAACTTTTTATTTGGCGTGTGATATGGCCAAGTAGAGATTGCATTGACAAATTATTACACTTGTGCCAACTTATATATCTGAGATTGCACCATTAGAAATACGTGGACAGCTGAACACTCTACCTCAGTTCTTTGGTGCTTCTGGGATGTTCCTTGCATACTGTATGGTTTTTGGAATGTCATTGCTAAGCAACCCCAATTGGAGGTTGATGTTGGTTGTCTTGTTCATTCCATCTATCTTTTTTGTGTTTTTGACCATTTTTTACCTGCCGGAATCTCCAAGGTGGCTTGTGAGTAAAGGGCGAATGCTCGAGGCAAAGAATATTCTACAAGAATTTCGAGGTAGAGAGGATGTATCAGGGGAAATGACACTTCTAGTTGAAGGTTTGGGAGTAAGAGGTGACACATCTATTGAAGAATACATAATTCAGCCCGCTGAGGATCTGGGGGATGAGCACGAATCTATTTCAGAATATGGTCAGATCATTTTATAGGTATCAATCTTACAGAGAAAACGTAGATTAGTATGCTCATAAAACTTATACTATTTTGAATTCCAAAAAATCCAGGATTATATGGAAATCAGAGAGCGCTCCCGCTCTAGGTTAAAGTCGTGCAAGCGCCGATCAGAGAGACGAACGGGTATCCAAGATTTAGAATTTGTTATCTGCTGGTATGGTTTGTTAAACACGTGATTTAGAGCTGACAAATGAGGAGGAGTGCAGAGCCACGAATCAAGCATGGGATCGTATGCAAAGGGCGCCACGAGGAGCAAGAATTTCTTCAGATTGCAGTGATCTCATAACATCAGGAGCCGAAGACGTTAAACAACAAAGACTTCCAGATCAGAGGGCTTGTTCTTAGAAACCCCTTTTTTATTAATGTTAAAATCTTGTTGAGTGTTTTGTTGTTTTTCAGGAAGCAAAGTTTCTTGAGTCTGCATATGTCCTTGGAAATTTTTATAGCAGCAGTAGGCCATGACCTTTTGATTGGCCTGAACTCTGGAAATGTATATTCAGTATCACTAAGGCAACAATTACAAGATCCTGGAGGTGAAGATGATCTCGTGCAGGTATGGAGTATGGAAGATCGTGTTGTGGTGGCTTGGGGTGAGAGTTACATCTCTTGGGTCAATGATTGTTGTATTCGATTCATGCTGGACTTCACCTTGTTCAGATAGCACAGAGGAAATTTCATTAGTCCTGTATGGATATGGGTTCACGAGGTACAATGATGCTCTTTAAATAAACCGAGCAGAGCGAAGTGTTTGATTCAAACACACCAGGGTTTTCTTTCTTTTCTTGGTGCATTATGTCTAGAGGATGTTTCAAAGGATTTTTTTTAGATGATCTATTGTTATTACAACTTTTTTCTAAAGGCATCTCAAGACAAATGTTTTGTATCTGAAGCTGCTGGAAAATGAAAAGTCAAACACCTCAAGCTGCCTGCAATGCTCTCATTTCAAGATTGGAGTTATTCTCGAATTCCCAAACCATGGTTACAGATCTAAACATCCTGCCTATGTCCAACACCTCTCTTCTCAATGAAGAGATTGTCACAACAGATGCCATGTCGATGTGCAAACAACATTTCCAGGGGAGTTTGAAGCAGACATGTTACAGATAAAGAAGATTGTGAAAGATAACAACAAACTTTGGAGAATAGCCAGATGATACATTAAGTTGAATGACTCCATGCCTAATACTAAAGGCACAAGGTCTGCTAGTTTCTTGAAGACCTCGCAAGGAGGTCTCCATCCCAGTTGGAGCCAGATGTTAGCGATCAAACGCACTGGCATTTTTTTGAAGAATGATGCCTAATCTTGTAGGAAACTTTTGACTGCCTTCTTGAGATCCAAATTCATATCTGAAAGTACCGTTGGAAAGCTTAGGATGTCTAGTTTTCAATCGACTATTTGAGCGTGTGAAACGACCTTTCCACGGTTGGGAAAGTTGATTTTTCCCAAGGTAGTTTATTTCTGGAAAACTTGCACTTTCGGTGGTTAACTAGCCCTGAATTTCGCCTTCATTGACCATCGAAAGCAGAGCTTTCGGTAGTTAAAACACCTAGTTTTTCTAGTGTTAACCACCGAAAGCCTGTAACTGCTAGAATCACCGAGTTTTTGCCCAGATCGAGATTTTTTGAGTTTGAATGGTATGAAACCTCTTCGAATGGACATTTGTTGAATTATCAAGTCAAATCCAATGGATATTTTTGATGGATAAGGGAAAGAAGAGGTGTTTCAATCATTTTTGGTACCTTTTACAAAGGAAGAAAATCAGGGTTTTTGCACACCTCAACAAATTCGAATTTGTATCTCTTGGAAGAGTCATCAATCAGCCTTGGAAGGCTATTCTACACTGCACCATGACTCTACAAGATATGAAGACCATGAAATGTGGGATTGACCTCATTTTGAGGATCATTCCATATCTTTTGCAAACTGAATTTTGACTTTCTATCTTTAGTATATCTGATCCATGCTTTTAGGATCTCAAAACTACATTGTAAATCTATAAAGCTAAAGGTAGAAGATGAACTAAGGGTTCGATTTTGAGTTCTATATGCTACTGTTTTGTATGAAAGACACTTTATTTAATATATCAGCCTGCAAGCTTCTTTCATTTGTTACTGTCAGACCTTCTTTCATCTTTGTCTATGCTTATGAGTGGAATTAGTTCTTTTGTCTCTGTTTAATGATCCTATGGTAACTGTCATCTTACTTTTGATTGTTAAGCAAGAATCACAAGCATCTTTGGCTAGTTTGTTGACCCATCATATATATGGTTTTATGTATGTTCTGGTTAACTGATTAGTTTTCTTATCCCTTTGTTATACAAACCTATCTGACAATAGCTCTTGAAGGCCTTGTGTTGCATGATTATGGTTAAGATTGTCTTGAGGATACAATCCAGAGGTTAAGATATTCATCTTGATCCAAACCCACACTTATTATTCAGAAAATAGTTTCCAAAAAGATTAAGTTACCAGGCATATCTGACTTACAGCCTAGGAGAGTTTCTTGGAGTGATAACACCTACCGAATAAATTATGAATAGAGAAATAACCTTCTAGTATATTTAACCATTTTTCTAAAGAATCTGCATCTATCTGTCCTTCAAATATGGGAATATCAAAATCAACTTTTACCTTGAAAGGAGAGGTACTTCCAAAGTGGCCACTTGATGAAGACGTGCTTGTTGTTATCGATAGGCGTTGATGGATGTGGAAAAAATTATCCATCATTTCGTCCCTCTGTCGCATGAGAGATTTCTCAAGCAACATATTAATAGAATCATCTGCTCTGTCATTTTTCTTTTCTTCCACCATGTAGGGTTTCTTAGACATGTGAGAGCGATTTTATTCAAGAGAGACAAGCTCGAGACCCAACCGGCTATACTCGGACCTCATCGGGGACATGCACTGAAAAACGATCAAGAGCAACCTGCTCTGATACCACTGATCCAGATTATTTTCGGCATGAAATGAGAGCAGAGATATAATAAAGCAATGTATAAAGATATCTCAGATATCCAATAATATAACAGAGATGTATCAGAGACAAAACCATAAACACAGAGATATAGTAATACACAATTTTCTATTAATGAGCGAAAATGTACAAAGATTGTAAAAATACAGAGTGAAAGACTCACTAGATTGGTGGCAGCTTATCTCTGAGAAGAGATGTGTCCGCTACTCGCATTCACAAGAAGATGATTTTACAATGAGGCTCAAAAGGCCTTTTTATCATAAATAAAATCCAAAACTCTAACCCCAGAAGATGAAAAGCCAACAATTTTGTGGACCCCGTTTTGAGTAGTTTGGTGTATCAACTTCCTGGGCGCGTAACTTTGGCATACGATCTTCGTTTGGGGCGCACGATAGTTCATTGGAAAGGTATCATCAAGGAGATTCATTTTTAATATCAATAGAGCCTTTGGCTATTATTGATAAACGTGATCCCTAAAAACCTTCATTTATGCCCTCAAAATGACCCCGGAAGTTAAAAACTGCTAAAAATAGTAAATTACCAAAATTGTCAGAAAACTTTTTTGAGCCAGTTGGAAAAGGTGGGTGGCCACCGATATCCACCTGGATCAATAATTGTATAAATGTGATTTAGGCTAGTGAGTCGATGTGTTGGGGTGAAGAGCCCGTATAGGTTTAATGTGGTTGGAAGTCGAATGGTATACTATGTGCATTAAAATAATTAATAAAAATAATAATCATTGGTTGCAATACAAAAGGGATGAATAATGATTTAGGAGATATGATTCCACAATAGAGAGGGGGGAAAAGGGGGAATTATTCATGGGTATTAATCCAACCCACATTTCTGAAATTATTATCATTGTGTATAAACCTTTTATTTTTTTGTTGAGTGTTCCCAAAATCCAACCATTTAACTCATGTAAGAGGGTGGGTGTGAGGAGTCACATCCCATAATTATTGGGAGCACGAAGCTAAAGTACAATCATCTTTGAGAAGAGTGTGAGTCAATCAAGAAAGGGAGAAAAAGAAATTCGAGTAGGCAAAGAGACAAGCTTTTACATGGAAATTTTGGACAACAAGAGAGGAGCTTAGTGTTGGGAAGAGCGCCAACCATATTGTGTTTGAAGGAAGCAATTGTTTGGATGTGTTTTGTGATGAGAAAGAGGCATATGTTGCTGTAAAATGGGATGTAATCTTGTAGTGTGATTTCCTATTAAGGAAGGTCGTAGGCTAAAGATTCTACAAAATGAAGATTTTTTTTGGGGATATTTACTCAAAATCCGGTGAGAAATTGTTGGACTCGTAGATTTAAGTGATTATTTTTGTAGAATCCGAGTGCCCTAGAAGTTTTTCAGCATGTTGAATCCATTTCTGCATTTAGAAATGAATTCTGAACAACAAAAAAGAGTGATTCATGTAAATTTATATCGTCGGATTCTGACRAAAAAAACTATTTTGTAGAACAACTAGCCAACGCCTTAAGGAAGTGGCTCAAGAACCTTGTGAAGGTTGTTGTGAGCACTCCTTGGGAAACAAATATTTCATGAAAATCCCTAGCTGAGATATTCTTGGCCAATCGAGTGCACTGGAAGTACTGATTAACAAATGGTATARTTTGAGGGACTGTGAGCAATGAAGCGGGTACATTCCTTGTGTTGTGCAGGTTGTGGGGAAGAGAGAGTTGGTGGATTTGGAATTGTTGTAGGAGTAGAACCTGGGTTTGGGGCTATTGTGTGGAGAGTGGATAACCATAGAGTTGAATCTCCTTGTGGACTCATAGTCTCAACTCGGGGGTGGCCTATTGTTGAGAGAGAATTAACAACAACGCCTATGGCTAGGAGGTTCATCCTTTGTACACAACTAGTTGGTTAATTATTAACAGATAAGTGTTTATGTTATGTTCTTATGTTATTCCGTTGTGTAAATGTTTAATATGAATGTTGGGTATTTTATTGTTTCTTGAAAAATTGCATTCGTGGTTTTTCTTTATGTTGTTAGATGCATTTATAATATGGTATCCGTCAAATGGTTAAATATGTGTGTGATTTGTAGCTAGTAAGCTACATGAAATTATTAGCAGAAAATTTTAAGTCTTAATGTGTATTTTGCATGTAATGTTCCTCAGTGGGACTGAGGTACATTACATTATGGTATCAGAGCTTCTAGTTCAAACAACGAGCTTGTATGGGCCAAGAACCAATGCGAATTTGGGTAAATTCGCTATTGTAGATTTTTTTTTGTAACAAATTTGGGGAAAATGGTAGAAATTAGAGAGATATCCCAAAATTCGTGAGAAAATTTTGAGATTAGAAGACTCATAATTGTCTAAGAGGTTTGGATTCAATTTACAGAGTTGCAGAGTTAAAATTCAAGATGGAAGGTTGAAATTTGTGTTTTAATGGTCGTTGTATCTTTGGGCAGAGTTCAATGAATCGACGGTCAAGATTGTGTTTGATCTCAAGATCAATGACCCAAATTCATTTTAATAAATTTAAAAACTTATAAGGTTTCAACCATTTGGAAGGTGAATTAAATTGACGACTGAGATTCAATTTCGAAAGTTGGGAAAATGGATCAGATAAACAACCATGATTCATTTTCGGTCGTTTGGAAGGTGAATCAAATTGATAGCCGAGATTCAATTTCGTCAGTTGTGAAAACAAGACAGATCGATTATCGGGATTCGTTTTCGGTCGTTTAGAAGTAAGGGTCGATCGACAGTTAGGATTTGCTTTTGGAGTTTGGAAAATAGAGCAAATTGACGGTCGAGATTAGTCGACAGAGTTGGGAAAAGTTTGATGGATCAATGGTCAAGATCATTTTTGAATGGTAGATTGAAAGCCCAGATTCATCTGAGTTTTGGTCGAAAATTTCTAAGTGTTGGAGTTGGCTAAGAGAATTCACCGACAATTGATGGTCGAGTGTCGCTCGATTCGACGAAGGGTTTCGTTCGAGAAAGAAAGTGTCGATGGTTGAGTGTTAGCCAATTTAACGAGGTGTTTGGGTTGTCCAAGGGAAATTATCGATGGCCTATAGTCGAGTGTCAACTGATTCGGTGAGGTGTTCAGGTCATCCAAGGGAAATTTTCGATGATCTGTGGCCCATGGTCGGGTGTCGTCTGATTTTCCAAGGTGTCGGTTCATCCAAGAGAAATGGTTGATAGTCGATGAATAAAATGGGGTGATGACATGTCATGCCACGTCAACATCCACATGTTATGCCAAGTCAACAAAAATGTGTCATGCCACGTCAATATCCATGTGTCATGTCACATCAACCAAGAGATGGCCGATGGTCGGGTCAACTGAATTGGAGAAGTGTTTTTGTTAGCCAACAAAGATGGTCGATAGTTGGGTCGACCAAATTGGTGAGGAGTTTCATCCACCAATGAAAATCATCGATGGCCAATGGTTGATGGTCAGGTTAGTCAATTTAGTGGTGTGTTGCGAATCGATTATCAAGGAAAATGGTCGATGGTCGACAGTTTGGGCCAAGCGTTGCGCGTGTCCTAAGGAAAGTGTTGATTGCCGATGGATTTCATATCAACGACTGAGATCTCACTCAATTTTGAGATTGATGATGCAAATTAAAGCGCTGTTATAATGGTAAAACAATCAAATTTCTACAAAATTTTACATTTTTTAAGGTCATAAACTTGTGGGGCGATTTTGAGGCCCTAAACGAGTTTTTAGGAAATCAAAACTCACAAATTAATAGTGTATGTCTCTACAAATAAAATAAAAGAACTCGGAGAGAGATATCCAATGAGCTTCTCTGGGTGCTAAACAGAGCTCGGATGAGAAAGTTACAACTGAAACAATTAAGGTAAAATTTTGACACCAATTTACTTCCAGAGGGCATAACTCCTTGGTTGGAGATCTGTTTGGGGCATAGGAGTAGTGTATGGAAATATTATGAACCATAGAAGACGTGAATGGAGCCATATTTGGAATCTGGGTATGAAAAAATGATCCGAAATCGGATTCAGAAGCCTGTCAGGGCTTGAAAAATGCTCAAAAATGAAAGTGCTTGGAATCCGACGAAACCTACACCATTGCGTCCGGCTCGTCTTCCTGATTCCGGTGGTATATTTACTTTGTCAAACGGAGTCCGTATGGAGAAGATATCGCATTCTGTCCGCCAAGCCAAACATGGAAATTTTTTTGGATGCTGACTGTACCTATCCGTACAGGACACGTGGCAGTCCATACATGACACATGGAAGATCTGTACAGGACACGTGGCAGCCTCAGGCAGTGACACGTGTCAGGAAGATTTGGCATTTTTGGTGTACGGCTGGACCAATCCCGAGGTGACACGTGTCACCACTGAAAGGGTGACACGTGGCACGGGTGACGTCAGCAACTAACGTGGCATGATGACTGGACCGTATGGCGAGATGACGTGGCATGATGACTGGACCATACGACGAGCTGACGTGGTAGATGACATGGGCGAATCAACGATGGACACGTGGCATATCCTAGTTGGTTGACGTGGATGAATCATCGATCGACACGTGGCATGCATCGGTTGGATGTAAGGGTGCCACGTGGCCCAATCACGGGCGGCCACGTGGCACCCCGGTATTTGTCTAATTGGTTCTAGTTTCCAAAAGTTTTTGGGGTCGGCCGGATTCGAACCGATGACCTCCCACTATGTAATGAATTCGCAAATGGCGCCCGACCAACAGACCACTCGTTATGTCTTATTACAAATGTGAGTCTTATTATATTTAAGTTTGCATTTTATGTATAAACGACGAGGGTCGGGTCGGGGCTTAGCCCCGACCCATAGTTCTATGTTGTTAAACATATGACCACATGTATAGTGTTTAACGCGTGGGAATGTTATATTGTAAGCCCAAACCTACGGTCGCATGGGTTGTATGCATATGACCGGGAGTTGGTTAAAACAGTTGGGGCGCGGTTATGTGTAAGCTTGCGGTCCTATCTGGTTGTCAACGAGACCAGGAGCTAGCAGGGGTGGCCCGCGCATAGCCCAAGGGCTAGCGTGTGGCCACATGACACCATATGACCTTGCCAAGAGGGGGCGCGCCCAGCAAAGGGGGCTTAAGGCCCGTTTATAACTATTATATGGTTTAAAAGTGGGTTTTCAACCATTTTTGGTTAATTTTAAATGTAATTAAGCCATTTTTTAATGTAATTGGGAGTTATTGGGTGGTTTTTGAGCCTAACTTATTGGAGGAAGTTGGAGATGGGCAACTACTTTCCCAGCTATATAACCAAGGCCATTTTGAGGCCATGGGGACAGCTTTTGAGAGAAATTCAGAGCAGAGATGCTGAGGAGAAGCCAAGTCAAAGCCAGTTTGAGGCAGGGAAGCCATTGAGGAGGAGACGATGTCAGACCGTTTCTTAGAGCTCTGGACATCCGTTTCACGTGCCGTTTTTTGTGCATGGTTCCAGAGATCTGGGCGAACATGACTAGATCAGTCTAGAAACCATTCAGAATTGTAAAGATGTACTATTGAGCTTTCAAACAGAAATAAAGAAGCCTCCCCCACAGAGAAAAGGCCCGGAGACGTAGGCAAAGTTGTGCCGAACTCCGTTATCAACCTGTGTATTATGGTTTGCTGTTTTTCATTGCATTTCAGATCTGCAAATATGTTAATGGATGTATAATTCTTTTTCTTTTCTCGTTCTTTCATTAAGTTTTCCAATGGTCAATTAATTCATGCAAATTAAACTCAACCATAAGTCATTCGAAAAATCCTGACGGATCAAGTGGTATCAGAGCTAGTTGACGTTTGGATTTGAGTTTTGCATGTTAACCAGGGAAAAGCTACAGCGTGGTGAAGGTGAACTTGTTGTAGAGAATCCATTAATTGGATTGAGAAAAAGAGCTTCTCACAGCGAGAAGATGGCATCGGAAGAAGGGATTTCTCAGGATGAGAAAGATTTCCGGAAAACATTCTTTGCCATGTCGGAGATGGTGCAAGTTTTGTACGAAGATTACTTGGAACGGAAGCGTCCAGTTTTGGGTAATTCTTCAAAGGGAAAAAGTGAAGAGGAAGAGGACCAGCCTCAGATTCCTCCTTCACCTCCATCAACACCTCCTTCTTCTCCTTCTTCTTCAAGTTCAAGTTCTAAATCTAGTGAAAAGAAAAATGTGCATAAAAATAAACATGAAATGCCATTGTTAAAACTTGATGTAAAATTTGAGTTGCCCATATATGATGGTGAAGT
>JASDQU010103410.1:122988-136290 GCA_032191745.1 Picea mariana | reverse complement strand
GCAATAGTATATTTAAAATCATGTTATATATATATTGCGGGGGGGTCGGGCCGGGGCTTAGCCCCGACCCCGGTTACATTGTGTTACATATGACCACGGCGGCATTTTCACAGGAGGTTATGTAAAGGGGTGTGGTTTCAATCAATGGTTATAACAATTATACAACAGATTAAACAATGGTTGGTGCATAGCCCGTGGTTCCGGACCCCTAGCCATATGACCAACCGTTAGCAGGGGTGGCCCACGCTTAGCCCTTTGGGCTAGCGCGTGGCCACATGGATTCCATGTGACCTTACCAAAAGGGCGCGTGCTGGGACAAAGGGGGCTAGCGCCCAGTTTTGAACTATTATATGGTTTAAAAATGGTTTTGCAACCAATTTTTTATTAATTTAAATGTAATTAACTCATAATTGGGAGTTATTGGGCTTTTTTAGAGCCTAATTCTTGGGAGGAAGTTGGGGATGAGCAACCAACTTTCCCACTATTTAACCAAGGCCATTTTGAGGCCAAGGGGACAACTTGGGAGAGCAATTCAGAGCAGAGATGCTGAGAAGAAGCCAAGTCAAAGCCAGTTTGAGGCAGGGAAGCCGTTGAGGAGGAGATGTTGTCGGACCGTTTCTGAGAGTTCCGGACATCCGATTCAGGTGCCGTTTTTTTGTGCATGGTTCTAGAGATCTGGGCGAAGATGACCAGATCAGCTTAGAAGCCATTCGACATTGTAAATATGTACTATTAATCTTTCAAAAAGAAATAAAGAAGACTCCCCCACAGAGAAAAGGCCCGGAGACGTAGGCAAAGTTGTGCTGAACTCCGTTATCAACCTGTGTCTTATGGTTTGCTGTTTCTCATTGTTTTTCAGACCTGCAAATATGTTAATGGCTGTATAATTCATTTTTTTTTCTTGTGCTTTCGTTAAGTTTCCCAATGGTCAATTAATTCATGCAAATTAAACTCAACCATAAGTCATTCAAAAAATCCTGACGGATCAATTGGTATCAGAGCTAGTTGACGTTTGGATTTGAGTTTTGCATGTTAACCAGGGAAAAGCTACAGCGTGGTGAAGGCGAGCTTGTTGTAGAGATTCCATTAATTGGATTGAGAAAAAGAGCTTCTCACAGCGAGAATATGGCATCGGAAGAAGGGATTTCTCAAGATGAGAAAGATTTTCGGAAAACATTCTTTGCCATGTCGGAGATGGTGCAAGTTTTGTACGAAGATTACTTGGAAAGGAAGCGTCCAGTTTTGGGTAATTCTTCAAAAGGAAAAAGTGAAGAGGAAGAGGACCAGCCTCAGATTCCTCCTTCACCTCCATCAACACCTCCTTCTTCTCCTTCTTCTTCAAGTTCAAGTTCTAAATCTAGTGGAAAGAAAAATGTGCATAAAAATAAACATTGAATATCATTGTTAAAACTTGATGTAAAATTTGAGTTGCCCATATATGATGGTGAAGTAAATGCAGAAAAACTTGATAACTGGATCAGACAGATGGAGGTATACTGCAGTGTGCAACATATCAAGGAGGAGGTCACACAAATCCAGTTGGCATCGTTGAGACTTGCAGGTACAACTCTTATCTGGTGGCAAAGCAAGCTGCAAAAAGGAACACAAAATGTGGGTAATGTATTTCCATCATGGAAGGATTTTATTTCTGCACTTAGGAAACAATTCTATCCTTTGGGTTATAAAGAAAAAGAAATAATTGAATGGCAATCTTTAAAACTAAGAAAAGGACAAACAGTGCAAGAATACACTGATAGATTTAGAAAGATGGCATTAATGTTAGACATTCCTTTGCAAACACAAGAAACCCTTATGAAGTATATAGGAGGTTTGCCTGCGCATATTAGAAACACTGTTTTCATGTTTGGACCCACTAACCTTGATGAGGTTTCTGTTCAAGCTACGTATATTGAAGCAGGGAAGGCAGGTGTGTCAGGGGAATCGTCGTCTTCGAGGAAAGAGGACAAGAGGAAGAGGTATGGCAATGGCAAGAATGCAAATGCAATGTCAAAGAAGGAAGGAAAGCCTTCTTGCAAGCATTGCAAGAAAGAAGGACATGATGAGGAGAAATGTTGGCAGTTGCATCCTGAGAAGAGGCCAAAGTGGTTCAAAGGCAAGAAGGGAACGCAAATAGTGGCAACGACATTAAAACCCATAGAATTGGGATCAGATTTAGGTGATGAAAAGATCTCATTGGTCGGTATGACAGGTAAAAATGGTGAAGATATTGATTGTAGAAGCAAGTTGTTTCATATAAGAGTAATCATGCGATACACTAAGGTAGACACATTAATTGACAGTGGATCTCAATCTAATCTAATTTCAGAAGAATTGGTTAAGAAATTGGGATTAAAAACACAAACTCATCATAGGCCTTACACACTTAAATGGATAAGCAATCATCATCAAATGCACATAACAAAGCAGTGCACAATAAAATTTGCAATTTCATCTAAGTATGTGGACGAAGTAACTTGTGATGTTGTGTCATTAAGAGAATGTGGAATGATTTTAGGTAGTCCATACTTATTTGATCCTAAGGCAATCTTCTACAGAACAAAGAATCAATATCAGTTCACTAAAGCAGGTCATGATTATGTGGTTCATGCTCATCGTGTTAAAGCAAATAAAACACTTCAAACAATGGAACAATTAACGAATGCAGTGCAAGAATGCAACGAACCAATAGTTGTTTCAAATGAAGTAATTGATCTTAAGAAAGAACAAGATATGGTTGTTGAATGGAAAATCAATCATAGGTTGCTTCAAGATAAGCTCATGTCGTGCAGATATCTAAAGTATATCAGTTCATTTGCAGTCATCTTTTTGATGTTGTCATTAGCAATGTTTTCTACATGGATGATAGTAGCTTCAGTAAGATGTAACAGGGTTGCAATGGCTAACAATATACTGTCAGTTGTCATGATTGTGTTACAGTTGATATTGATGAGACAGGTGCACAGGATAGAGTTCAGAGACAGAGAGCAAGCCGGGTGGCCTATCCCGAGCTTGTTGACTGATCAGTAACCTTTTGGGGACAAAAAGGTCTTATTGTGGGGAGGTGTGATCYGAAATCGGATTCAGAAGCATGTCAGGGCTTGAAAAATGCTAAAAAATGAAAGTGCCCGGAATCCGACGAAACCTACACCATTGCGTCCAGCTCGTCTTCCTAATTCTGGTGGCATATTGACTTTGTCAAACGGAGTCCGTATGGAGAAGATATCGCATTCTGTCCGCCAAGCCAAACAGGCAAAAATTTTTGGATGCTGACTGTACCTGTCCGTACAGTCCGTACAGGACACGTGTCAGTCCGTATAGGACACATGGAAGATCTGTACATGACACGTGGCAGCCTCAGACAGTGACACATGTCAGGCAGATTTGGCATTTTTGGTGTACAGCTGGACCAATCCCGAGGTGACATGTGTCACCACTGAAAGGGTGACACGTGGCACGGCTGATGTCAGCAGCTGACGTGGCATGATGACTGGACCGTACGATGATATGACGTGGCATGATGACTAGACCGTACGACGAGCTGACGTGGCAGATGACATGGGAGAATCAACGATGGACACGCGGCATATCCTGGTTGGTTGACATGGACGAATCATCGATCGACACGTGGCATGCATCGGTTGGATGTAAGGGTGCCATGTGGCCCAATCACGGGCTGCCACGTGGCACCCCGGTATTTGTCTAATTGGTTCTAGTTTCCAAAAGTTTTTGGGGTCGGCCGGATTCGAACCGGTGACCTCCCACTATGTAATGACTTTGCAAATGGCACCCGACCAACAGACCACTCGTTATGTCTTCTTACAAATGTGAGTCTTATTATATTTAAGTTTTCATTTTATGTATAAACGACGGGGGTCGGGCCGGGGCTTAGCCCCAACCCACAGTTCTATGTTGTTAAACATATGACCACATGTATAATGTTTAACGCGCGGGAATGTTATATTGTAAGCCCAAACATATGGTCGCGTGGGTTGTATGCATATGACCGGGAGTTGGTTAAAACAGTTGGGGCGCGGTTATGTGTAAGCTCGCTGTCCTATCTGGTTGTCAACGAGACCAGGAGCTAGCAGGGGTGGCCCGCGCATAGCCCAAGGGCTAGCACGTGGCCACATGACACCATACGACCTTGCCAAGAGGGGGCGTGCCCAGCAAAGGGGGCTTAAGGCCCGTTTATAACTATTATATGGTTTAAAAGTGGGTTTTCAACCACTTTTGGTTGATTTTAAATGTAATTAAGCCATTTTTTAATGTAATTGGGAGTTATTGGGTTGGTTTTGAGCCTAACTTCTTGGAGGAAGTTGGAGATGGGCACCTACTTTCCCAGCTATATAACCAACGCCATTTTGAGGCCATGGGGACAACTTTTGAGAGCAATTCAGAGCAGAGATGCTGAGGAGAAGCCAAGTCAAAGCCAGTTTGAGGCAGGGAAGCCGTTGAGGAGGAGATGATGTCGGACCGTTTCTGAGAGCTCCGGACGTCCGTTTCACGTGCTGTTTTTTGTGCATGGTTCCAGAGATCTGGGCGAACATGACCAAATCAGTCTAGAAACCATTCGACATTGTAAAGATGTACTATTGAGCTTTCAAACAGAAATAAAGAAACCTCCCCCACAGAGAAAAGGCCCGGAGACGTAGGCAAAGTTGTGCCGAACTCCGTTATCAACCTGTGTATTATGGTTTGCTGTTTTTCATTGCATTTCAGATCTGCAAATATGTTAATGGCTGTATAATTCCTTTTCTTTTCTTGTTCTTTCGTTAAGTTTCCCAATGGTCAATTAATTCATGCAAATTAAACTCAACCATAAGTCATTCGAAAAATCCTGACGGATCAAAAAATGTCCAGGAAGAGAAAGAAGACACATGTAGCATACACGGCTAAAAATGTAAAACAACCAAAATTTATGCATGCTGTAACTAACAGTCTGGAGCTCGGTTAAAGGTGAAATTGTGACATATCGTTGAGAAGGTAGCCATGGAGATACCCAATTGAGCGTATATCAAAATCCCAAAGAAGTTGGTGTAGGGATGCATGATCAGGGCTAAAATTGCTAAGACGAGAGAAAGTGCAAAAGGACAAGTTATATTTTCCAAATTAATGCAAATTTTGTCTAGTGCAATAGATTTGAAAGATGAAAGTTGTTGTGAATTCAGTGTTAACAATATTATCTGTGTTAGGAAAAAAACATTCCTTGGTTCCTAACATAATTACCTTTGTAGGTGGCCAAAGTTGGTGTTTGGGATTATTTTGCACTTGGGAGAAGATGCAAAAAAGAGGTAAATTGACAATATTCAATTGCCTATAACTTTCTGCTCGGTGCTCATAATTGACCAAGAAAGTATTCATTGGAGATCTATTTGATAGGAGAATCCACATATCCACTCAAAATTTAGTTTTGAGTTGAAGGACTCTCAAGGATTCAGAAGGAACACTTCTGGTGGACTTAAAGGACACCATTGAGCACAACGGAATTTCAAGAAGCCATAACTTTTGGCTCATTAATTAGATTGAAGCATGAGTATGGTCAATGGAAAGGTAATCCAAAGGAAAATATGACAGAAGATCTAATTTCTCCAAGGGAACATCAAGTTCTCCATAAAGTTGCAGGAGAAAGTGAAATTGGATTCCATGAACCATATAACTACTCAATGTGAAGTTTTTTTCCAAATAATGTCAAAATTTGGAGAAACATTCCCAAATAATAGAGATGAGTGCCAGAGGGGATTTCTATGTAAGAAAAAGTGTAGATGCTCATGATAGTAAGCATGGAGGCACACTTGAAGTGTAACATCTTAACAATTAAAAAGGGACAAATTTTATTAACGAGGCATTATTAAAAAGCAAGGAAGCACTCCAACAGAGAGAGTTGTGTGAAGGGATTGCTAGAAAGAGGATAAGATTCCATAATTGAGCGTTGTGTGGGTTTGTTCCATAGTAGCATAATTCAAGTACGCATATGAGTACGAATTCTATTTGATACGAAAAAAATACGTAACGGAAAAATCTAGTATGGATAAAATACAGAAGTAGGTTACTTATAAATTTAAAAACATGTGTTTTTCAAATTCTAAAAAATTTAAAAATATACATCAACCATTGAATATGTTCATGTAACATTGATTATTCATTAAAATCAACTTGAAACATATTTTAAATTTAAAACACAACATATCATATATCAATGCGACATAAAATTTGAAACATAAATTTCATACAATAACATAATATAACCAATATATGGCATATGCAACAAATTAACTAAAATGACTAAATAGAAATATCAAACGAATAACCAATATATGGCAAGCATATGCATCAAATTAAATAAAATGACTTAATGGAAATATCAAATGACCTCAACAATGGCAGCAAACGTTGAAATGGAGGTGAATAGGATATGTCGAATATCAAATGACCTCCACTGCGCAGTGCGCAATGCGAAATGCGATTAATTTTGACTCTCGAGGGTAATCTCGATTCTTCGCCTATGGATTGACGAGTCCATGAATCATGATTTAAAGTATCAAGGCGGGGGAGTATATTTATAACAGTTCATAACTTTATTATAATGAATTTTCAAACATTACAGGTCGACCGATGATCCTCGAAGCCTAAAATTTTCAAACATTACAGGTTGGTTGATGGTCCTCGGAGCCCATATCCGTACATATCCGAATGTTTGATGAATTGTGTGTGCATTCAAAATTTCTGTACAGGAAACCCCAATTCAGGCGAATTATGCTACTATGGTACGTTCTAGATTAATCTCGGGGTCCATTAGATAGGGAAGCAGGTCAATTTTGTACAGTTGGCTGAAGCATCAAAGAGATGCAAAGGGGAGTGTAGGGATACATAGCAGGTGATGGAAGGTTAACTAAGGACTAAAGAGAAGCAGAGGAAGATCACAATCCAACTGATACATAGTCTGAATGGATTGCAAAGGGGAATCAACAGAGATTCTCACATAAAGCATGAAACAATTAGGTGAAGAATGTCACTAATGGGAACAGAAAGGCAAGGCAAGACTTCATAGCCATGAACATAGAAATGTGATGATGGATGAAGAGATTTCCACCAAAGAAAAACAAGGGACTCTAAGATGATGAGTGACTCATGGAGTGGATGAATCATCTCTATGCGCAAGTATGGGAGTGCATGAAGAAGGAATTGTTGGGTATGATCTAACAACTTTTGTCTAAAAGTACCCCAAAGAAAGAAAGTTGTCTCTATTATCAGAGCACGCAACAAAAACATGGTATAGGTTAGAATGGAGGAGTGTAGCATTTCATTTGGAGCAAAGTGATCTTGAGTGGCCAAGTAGTGTTTCACAATGAATCATTCAATGAAGTGAAGAAATGAATTTAAAATTGAACAAATCCATGGATAACAAGGGATGTTAGAAAGATGACATAAAAGAAACATTTCATAATGTTGAAATGTCAATCAATGATAATGGTATTTCAAGAGCAGTTTGATCAAGGAAATGGGGCAGTGTTAATATTCAGCTGGAGTAGTGCATGTTACAACACTATGAATATTGAGAATTCTAGCCAAAAGATGTTGGGATAGGATTCTCTGCATAAAGAAAGCAATTGTGAGATGGAAACACTAGTGGATCTAATGGTTGGAGATGTAGAGTGGCCAAGAGGGGTTTGGATGGAAGGTTCAGAATAGGGGGTAGTGGTGCACAGTTGAGAAGAATGACAATGCACAGGACAATGAGGTTCTACAAAAACTCAAGGACATCCATCTACAACAATAAACATAATTAATTAAATCAGAAGTAGATATGCATTGGAGTGCATGATAGAATTGATGCATGATGCGTACAATAAAGATATAATGAATGTGCATGAAATAGGCATGAAAGGTCAAATGATTGGTGCATACCGATGTGCATTTATGCATGTGGACATGCCTGAACATGCTAGTGGCATGCTTGTAGACTGAGGGTAGTCTGTTGATATATATATGAAATAATGATGCTATGATATTTGAATAGAACTAATGATGGATTGTGTATCCAGGAAAAATGATTATGTCATGGCTAAAAAAGATGATGATATTATTGTTTATGGTAGCCATCCATATAGAGACAAATGATGATGGCGGGAATGTTGATCAAGAGGTTGTTGAAGGGAGCCTGTGAGCTTCTACAAAGTACCAATGGATTAGGTAGCATCAAGTAATGAAATAACAACCATGAAGGTATGCATTTGAGGTTGCTTACAATGCATACATACATAAGGAAATTAAGGTAATAATTCCCTCAGTTAAAGTTCGATATTTGGATTGATGTGAAGGCAAAGGGCCTTGAGTATATAAATGTTGTGTAATGTTTGAATACATTTATGAGAAATTTAATTGCTTATTGTGTCATGTAGGTTATGATATCATAACCAAGTCGAGATAGGAGACATACTCCTACGGTAGCAATGAATGTCATCAAAGATGACCATGTGTGAGGCTATGTTGAGGTTGGATATGGAAAGGCTATAGTGTCATCCAAGTGCATAATGGTTTTCTTTTCTCCTATATAACCGATGTTTGGACTAAAACCTCTTTGCCGACATTGAATAGCACTAAGGGATGGTGTTCCTAGTGTTGTGTATGCGTTGAAGAGGAAGGTATCCAAATAATCGGATATGTTGTAGGGAAGAGTTTGAATGATGCGTTGAGACATTGGCTAGACCTCCCAACTCACCATGGTGGAATACATGACATGGATATATGGTATTCTAGAGTCAATGCAATGATGTATTAGATAAATGTGGTCATGGGCATTCACACATTGAGTTTATTTATTGGTAATGTTGGAATGCATTATGAAATTTTTTGGTGTTGGTAATGCATATGCGAGGAATGATGGTTTCATTCCATTTAATATGAATAATAGTTGGAAGTGATGGAATTTTTAGATTAATATAATTATGAAAATCACTTCATGAATTGAATGCATATGTTTCACTGAATGATAGTTTCATTCTAGATAATATGATTAATGGTTGAATTTCATTTTTAATGTGAATAATGGCTTGAAATTATTGAATTGCTGGTAAATTACAATTTTGAGATCATTTCATGAACTGTTGAAAATGTGCATGATATACTAACAACTTGTTTGGCTGCAAGATAGTTGAATAAATTGCAGGTAGAGGAGTCTTGGATATGAAAATTATGATGTAAGTCCATAAGGAAGACTAATACCTATAGCTACAAAACCCAAACACAATAAGCAGAAAACTCATGCCTGAGAAATTTTATTTTCTTGTATAAAACAAATTTGAGAAATTAATAATTGAAAATTGTTGTGATATGCTAACAATTTGTTTGGCTAAATGAAAATTGAGAAAATCAAGAGAAAAATGGTCTTGGATATGGTAGGGATGTAAGCCCATAAGGAAGACTGATATATGTTGTGACAAGATCCAAACATAATGAGCAGGAAACTCATGCTTGGGAAATTTTGTTTTCGTGTGTAAAATATATTTGAAAATTTATAAATGAAAATTGTATAATGATATCTCATATTGATCGTATGCATATGATGCAGATGGGATGATAGCCACATGTTACAAATTTTTGGTGGAAGTCCAGTAGCAAGTTGGCATTCGTTTGTGTAAGAACACCATGGAAAATGATGGATCGCAGGAGAAACTGCATACCAGTGAAATAGATGCCTGAGCCTAGAGGGTGAGTGTAACAAGAACAAGCAAGTTGTCAGGATTGCAAAAGAATCGGGTTGTCAAGACTGAAGAGTGAACTCCCTTATGGGAGTTGCACTGTTGAAGAACTAGGTTGTCAGGCATGAAGAGTGAAATCCTATGTGAGTTGCACTATAGCAACAAGGTTGTTGTTGGTTATTTCCTAGTAGTTTTTCCTAGTAGTGAGTCCCTTGAGATGTCAGTAGTGAGATTCCTACTTACCAGTGGCAGAGAGACCCTGATAAACGAATGGTGCAACCCAATGGACTGAGGACAATGAAGGGGGCACATTCCTTGGGTCAACCTTGATAAACGAATGGGATGCCCGATGGACTGTGAATAATGAAGGGGTACATTCCTTAAGTTAGGAAGGTCAAAAGGAAGAGAACTTGTGGAAATCAGGATAGTTGTAGGAGAATGCTAGTGGTTTATGTATGTGTTTTGGGTTGGAGTGCCTATGTATACATATTTTTTGGGTCAGGGTGCCTCTGTATCTATGGTTATTGGGGCCAGAGTGCTTATGTGATTTTTTTTAGGCTGGAATGCCCGTGTGATTTTGGGTTGGAGAACCTATATGTTGATTAATGGTAGGGGAGCTAGAATTGTAAAATGAATATACACCTGTATGATGTTGTGCATTGAGGACATTGCAAAAACAAGGGGGAGGGGAATGTAACACCCCAAGTTTTAATCCTCATGAACTATAATGTAACTGTATAAATGTGATTTAGGCCAGTGAGTCGATGTGCTAGGGCGAAGAGCCTGTATTGGTTTAATGTGGTCAAAGGCCGAATGGTATAATTGCTGGTTGTGATACGAAAGGGATGAAGTATGATGGGGGGCTATGATTCCAAAAGAAAGAGGGGGTCCAAGGGAGAATTATTCATGGGTATTAATCCAACCCACATTCCTGAAATTATTATCATTGTGTATAAACCTTCTATTTTGTTGTTGAGTGTTTATAAAATCCAATCATTTAACTCATGTAAGAGAGTGGGCGTGAGGATTCACATCCCATATTTATTAGGAGCATGGGGTTGAAGTATAAGTATCCTTGAGAAGAGTGTGAGTTAAGAGAGGCATTGAGTGCTGAGAAGAGCATCGACCATATTGTGCTTAAGGAAACCATTGTTTTTGTTGTGTTTTACGTTGAGAAAGAAGCATGTGTTCCTGTAAAAATGGGTTGTAATCCTATAGTGTGATTTCTTGTTGAGGAAATGGCTCAAGAGCCTTGCGAAGGATGTTGTGAGCACTTCTTGGGTAGCTAATATTTCCTGAAATTCCCTAGCTGTGAGATTCTTGGACAACCGAGTGCATTGGAATCCCTGATAAACAAATGGCGTAGCTTGAGAGACTGTGAGCAATGAAAGGGGTACATTCCTTGGGTTGTGTAGGTTGTGGAGAAGAGAGCGCAGGTGGATTTGGAAGTACTATGTTAAGAACCTGAATACTTGAATACAAAATATCACAATAGATCCAAAAATATCTAAATACAATCACCACACAAGATCTATGAAACCATATAGAAAACCACAACTTTATTATAGAAACCCTTGAGGTAGAGCAACACCGTACAATGGATCCTATTATGGAAGGGATCCTCTCCTGTTCACTTGCCTCTTCGAGGGGGCAACCTCCTAATGAGCTTCAACTCCAAATACAATAATTCTCTTCATGTCTCATTACATTGCTTGAATCCCTTTATATAGTGCTACCATCACCTAAGAACATTCTAGAGGAGGAATATTCTAGAAGTAGAACCTTCTAAGAAGTCCTCTTACATTTATTATATCTAATTACCCATTTATTATATCTAACTACCATAGTGGGCCTTATTTAATAATATAGTGGACCTAGTCCACCTTACATTGAATGACCTCCACTATTATCACTATGGGCCCTTTGCCCCCCCCCACTACCTCTCTAGCTACCTTACATTCCATCCCCCTTATGAAAGCGTTGTCCTCAACGCTTGATGTACAACCATATACCAGGGTCCCATGGATAATTGTGGACCATAATGCTGAAGAAGACTGAAGAACCAAGATCCCATGTAGAAAGGAAATCCACCATGCTGAATTAGTCCAACCACCATTGTAAGCCCAGGTCCCATGTCCAAGTGCTCATGTGAACTCCCCATGGAAGATTTTGGAACCCAATAACCAACTCCAAATGATGCTCCAAAGACTGACACCTATCATGTGGATCCAAATAAAAAGATCCATCCACATAGTGGAAAAGGGTTGTAGCAGAATCTGGAAGGAATAATGCCACTGTAGAATATGCAGACTGAACACTGGTAACTAGCTCCTGATGTGGGACATTGATTTTCTCGACACATGGTGGAGTGGAGTCATCAAATAAAATATGGAAGTGGTTGTCATCCCAGAAATGACAACTATCCATATACCAATCATCACAATCTGCCTCAAAATCATACCAAGCATATATTTCTTGATTATATTCATCCTTGAGGCTCTCCATAAGAAATCTCTCCTGCATGTTATTCAATGAATCTTGAATACTACGAAAACTATCATTGAGGCCATATGTGATGATATTTGTGAGGCTGTCTGTGAGGCCTTGTGCTAACACATCCAATCTATCATCCAATTTGGCTTTGAATGATTCAAGAATTTCTTTCAAGGTTTGAGATGAAATATCCATCTGAGCACCCTATGAACTCTTCGGTCCTGCAGCCGTCACGAAAAAACTCAAAAATAGACCCAAGAAGTTTCGGCAGAAAATCGCGGCTTTTTCTGGAAAAACCCTAAAAAACTGTTGAAGTTAAAATGCTCATAACTTCACTTCCCGGACTCCATTTCGGATGATTTTTTTTTTTTGAAATTGGGTGAAATTGCGAGAGGAACTTAGATATGTAATTTATTTGGGAATATTTGGCCTCCAAATGCTACAGAAATAAAAACAAATCGCGCCGTCGTCCGCAGAAAAAACCCTGAAAAATTGCAGATTTTAAAACCTCAATATATTGACCTTCCGGACTCCGTTTCGGTCGATTTTTTTTTTTTAATTGGGTTTTTTTCTGAGAGGAACTCAGATATACAACCCTTTTCTACAAATTTTTCACCAAAATATACCGAAAACTTCGATAATGTCGTGGCCCTCTTTTTTCTGCTCCGAAAAAAAAATCTGCAAAAGTAAAAAATATTTGTCCACAACTCCGGCCAAGGAAAGTGCTCTGATACCAATTGTTAAGAACCTGAATACTTGAATACAAAATATCACAATAGATCCAAAAATATCTGAATACAATCACCACACAAGATCTATGAAACCATATAGAAAACCACAACTTTATTATAGAAACCCTTGAGGTAGAGCAACACCGTACAATGGATCCTATTATGGAAGGGATCCTCTCCTGTTCACTTGCCTCTTCGAGGGGGAAACCTCCTAATGAGCTTCAACTCCAAATACAATAATTCTCTTCATGTCTCATTACATTGCTTGAATCCCTTTATATAGTGCTACCATCACCTAAGAACATTCTAGAGGAGGAATATTCTAGAAGTAGAACCTTCTAAGAAGTCCTCTTACATTTATTATATCTAATTACCCATTT
>JASDQU010103410.1:12574-27871 GCA_032191745.1 Picea mariana | reverse complement strand
AAAGATTACAAAAGAAAACTAGATACAAGATAAGACTAGATACAAATAAATGAAAGAAATAACTGTCTACAAAGTTACAGTACAACAATGAAGATACAAGCTATACAAATTATACAAGCAAAGCAACTAACCAAACAACTAACTTGTAAATGACTTGAATGTGCAGGTAAAAGAGATATTGCTCAAAAGAAGAAACAACCACAACACATAAGCCAACTATCCCAAACAAGAGTGCCTCCAAGGGATGCACAACTCAAGGGGAAGTCTTCAATGGCAAACACAACCACAAGCTCCAAACAATGAAGAAGCCTCCAAAGGATGCGCAACTTCAAGGAAGGAGACCAATCACATAAAGATTAAAATTAACTCAATATTAAAGCATGAAAAAGAGGCCTCCAAGGGCCAAAGCGCAACTTCTAAACCACTTAGTCCAATCCACAAATGCTTGAAGTAACTTGCATAGAAGATGTAAATTTAAATTGCTTGCAAATGTGTACTAAAGCATGAACCACATAAAATGTACCCAAATAGATTGCCCAAGGTTAAGTGGATTGATTTTAGGATTAGTTGAGTTATTAAGCTAGAAGTGAATCCTAGACTAAGTGACAACCCAAGAACTCCCCCCGCTTGTTCCAAAAAAGTTGCTGGGTGCTCAATAAGTGAGGCAAACAAGGCCACACCCTAGCTCCACAGGTCAACCCAAGAATAGAAGTACTCCACAGGGAGGACGCCAAGCCCCGTGAGATCGTCCCCGATCTAGCACCCCCCACTTCTTCCTTAAATCCCCTTATTGTTGGAAAAGTTGGGACAGTAAAAGGTGACCTATTAAACTAAGTTGATTTTAGGCCCTATGAGACTAAGGTAAATTGAGTTAGTTTAAGTTAGATTAGATTAACTTAAGGTGATTGCAAATGTAGTGTTTGTGTAAGGAGTGCTTGCAAGATAAACAAAGTACTTAAAAGATGAACTTGAAAAGTAAAGTACTAGAAATAAATTGCAAGAGAACTTAAGTGCTTGAAACAAACCATAAGATTATACAAGGTTGCAAGACATAAAATTAAAGCACTTGTAAAGATTAAACCATTAAGCAATGTACTTGAAAATTAAATGACTTGCAAGAAAGTAAAATACTTGAAAAGTTAAATTGCAAGAAATGAAATGTGCTTGAAAGTAAAATGCCCAAACTAAAGATAGCTAGCAATGAATAATGTAAAGCAAGATGAGCAAATTAAACCATTAGGCCTCCATGGGCCTAAACTAGCACATGATTACTTCTTAGATTATATTTAGATCATTAAGCATGTGAAAGAAAGCAAACCATGAACTAATCTAGCCTTACGATTTTGGGGGTTGGCAAGGCCAAACACACTCCAAGGTGTAGACAAACAATTAAAAATTAAAAATGCTGGAGAAGAAACTAAGCTAAACAACTCAAGCTAGTGCACAAGATGGAGGACAAAGCCTTCCGGTTTTGTACACAGGTGGGTGCAAGAAAATAAAACTAGAACTTAAAAGTAAACCTAGCCTCTCAACCTTGTCCTAATGATAAGTGGGGCAAACAAATCAAAATAAATTGCAGAAAATAAACTCTACTTCCTAGCCTTACGGTTTTGGGGGTTGGCTTGGCCAAACACTCACTAAGATGTAGGCAAACAATTAAATAAAAATGCAGAAAATTAAATACAAGAGAATTGCAAGCCCTTTGGGACTCCCTTGGGTTTGCTTACAATGATTAGAATGAAGAAGAAGAAAGGGTATTATGTTACCCAACTTTGGGAGGTTGTACTTGAGCTTTGTATGGCCCCAAATGGCCTCTTGGACACATCCTTTGTCACTAACCTGCAAAAAACCAGCAAGCAAAAATTTGCTGGAAATGCTGCAAAAGTGACAACAATGTTAAGAAAATTTCTGCTTTTTACACAAATTTTCTGCAGAAAATTACCGCAATATATAATGATTAATGGACCTATTCTATGTGTTAGAATACCCAAAAAATTGAATGGAAATGACAGAAATAAATGACAACAAAGTTCTAGAGGTGAAAATGGTATTTTCCAGATCTGAAAATTCCTTTCCCAACACTAGAAAATGACTTGCAAAATGTTAGCAAGCTACAAGAAAGAGAGAGATATGAGCATATATGTTAAACCTACAAAACACTTTGCAAGAAAACAATGCACTCAACCTAAATTAATAATAATACTATTGATAACCAACCCAAGCAAAAGACTTTGCTTGGGATCTCTATTCTAACCAAATAGAATGCAATACAAAAATAAAACAAGTCACCTCCCAAATAATGGATGCACCAAGAAGACTCTCAAAGCATCATATCCTCCAAAGCCTTTCTATTAATCAAGTAGGAGGTTGTTGCAAATACTTGCAACAAGCTCCTCTCCAAAAGATGAGAGCAAAAATGGAAGAGAGAAAGATGGGAGAGATGGGAGAGTGAGGAGAAATTTGGGTAGAGTAACAGTAGCAAAAGAATTAGTGAGAAATGAGGAGGGGAGGGGTTTGATTTATACTTGGAGAGCAAGAGGTATCCCTCTTGGATCTCTTCCAAGTGTCACCTCACAAGCTAGAGTGATGATCTTAAGGAGGGGGGTGCATTCTTAGGGTTAGGGTTTTGGTATGGTGAGATGGCATGAGTTGTCACTCATTTGCCAAGTCAAAGGGGGAGGTGAAGGGTCTAGGAGGGCGCACTAGGGGAGAGAGGGCCCACAACCTTTTAAATTTTGTCTTTCTAAAGTTTACTCAAGGAGGGGGGTGCAACTTCCCTTGGCGGAATAACATCATGAAGTGGTGGCTAGGTAAGAGGGGATTGTGAGGGTGAGAAAAGGGTTATTATAGTCCAGTCTAAAGTTTGGGCATCATCTCCCACCTTTTATCTAACCATTTTGCTTAATTTTACAAAAATTGTCATTTTGTCTATGTCAAGACTAGCAATTAAATTGCTGTTTTGGACTGACTCAGACTCCTCATGGACAAACACCTAGCAAAACTTGTCCAATTGAGCTGAAACTTGGTCCAAGGGTGTAGGGGGTCTCATTCCATTTCTTTTGAGCACAAATACCCCTATCAAAATCCCAAGGACCTAGTTTTTACACTTTTTATCAAAAAATAATTAAAACTATCAATACTTAGACAATTTTAATAAATTAAAAAAAACTATCTAGACTCGACGAATTTCCGCAAAACTTTAGGAGTTGTCTAAAATGGTCATTTACAATATTCCTAGACACTAGCTACCAGAGGGCTAGACCATTAGAACACCTTTTACCACTTTGGAGGAATTATTTGTGGGAGTGAAAAACTCAAGGGAAATTAATAAGGCTGGTTAAGCCAAATTAATAACCCGAGGAAAAAAAACACTCAGTGAAAGGGACTCCTCTAATGATGAAGTCCTAAGGCAACTGACCTAACTATGATCCATGCAGACCCATTACATTATAATCCCACGCAGGGGAGCGGAAATTCCATTACAAAAACAAGTGTTGAAGGCCAAAACTGCCTTGTAGAACCAGTGAGTCTCTGATTTGGTAGCACCTGATGGTGCATATCTTCATGGTACATGGAGTTGACCCCCTAGTTGAAATAGGTGGTCAACAGACCCAATGACTTTTGAAGAGTGGATCAAGACTCCAGTAAAATCCTATGTAAATGCCTCAATAACATGGAAAGTGCTAGTACAATCCCTTGCTTGTATAGGGAGTTGGTTAGCCTGGAGTGTTGGAGATGGAAAAAGGGTAAGACCAGGACTCGATCCATGGTTGGGATGTGCAGGACAGTATCTTCTTCCTTAGGACGTGGTATGTAGATCAAACAGCCTTGACATATCTATACTAGCTGATGTAGCAGATCCTCTATCAACAAACATTTGGCAGCAGTGATGGAAGAATGTAGAGGTATTAGGCATTGATGGAATGTTGTCCGAGTAGTGGAAAGGCTTCACTAAGAAACTGTCACAGGGCCATATCCGAATAACATTGGAAGAGGACTCTTTGGTATGGTCCAAGAACCCAGTAATTGGCAAGTTCACTACAAAATTAGGATATAAGGCCATGTTTGAGGAACGGAATGAGGAGGAAGTATGGTGGTCGAGCAAAATTTGGAAAGTGAAGGCACTGTTGAAATCCATAATCTTCATGTGACTGTCACTACCAAAGAAAACTCTGACCTGGCATGCTCTTCAGAAAAGAGCAAGGCAAAGCCTAGGCATCTGTAGCTTGCGTGAAAAAAGATGGGGAAGATATTGATCACTTGTTGGTTCATTGCAAATACACAAAGGAGGTTTGGGGATCCATCTTGGTCTTGTCACTCTTAACATAAAGAAAGGGCAGTTGGAAGGAGGTACATTAATGGAAAGCATGAAGAAAGGGTGTGATGAGAAAACACTCAAACAGTTCAGAGCTATTCCCTTAATAGTGTCCTGGGGTATGTGGTTAGCAAGGAATGCAAGTATTTTTGAAGGGAAAGATTCTCCTCCATTTCAAGTGCAACAGCAAATAAAATTCTTATTTGAAGGAATCAAGATGGTGCCAAAACTGAAAAAACCAAGAAGGTTAGGAGCTTTGGAGGTAGATAAGTCACAGCCCTGGGATTTTTCAATGGAGCATGTCATGGCAGGCCTGGTATATGTGGAGCTGGTGGAGTAATCTACCTCTCAGATGTACATAAAATCTCCTTCAGAGCAGGTTTAGGGGAATGCACAAATAATATGGCAGAATGGAAGGCATTGGCAGTTCTTTTGAGATTGGTGAAGGAACGAGGCATCTCTCATATCCAGGTGATGGGAGACTCAAAATTAGTCATAGATTGGGCAAAAGGATACTTTGGAATGCAGAATCTTATCTTGAAAGCCCTGTTTGATCAAGTCAAATCACTGAAATTTTCTTTCTCAGTCATCACATATGCGCATATTTACCGTGAACTCAACATGGAAGCAAATCTGGAATCCAAAAAAGCACTGGAGCTAACGGAGGGTACATGGGAGATTAATGAAGATGAAGCTGAGATATCTCTACCAGTTTCTTTGAGATCCCTGTATGCTGTTTGATACAATGTTCTTGCTCTCTTTTCAGTTCCGTTCAATCTTTCTGTTTAGACCCATATAGGTTACCTTTTTGGGATTTTTTATTAAGGAAGACTGCATTTAAGGGCTGTTTTATGCCCATGGACTTTTTTTTTGTAGATAGTAGGATTATGAGGTATCACTTTAATCTTTTTGCTGGAGATGAACACCAGAGAGATATACAGCTCTTTTTAAATGTAACTTTCTTCTCATACTGAAATAGCAACTTATGATTTTTTCCAAGAAAAGAAAGTGGTACATTTTAATACAACCTGAGTGGGCCTATCGGTTAAGAACATGTGTTTCGTTGGAGGTCACAGGTTCAAATCCAGAGAGGGATAGGGTATGGGACTTAAGCAGTTAAGTTGCTGCATGGAGGGGTCCTGTCCCACAAACAAAGGGGTCTCATACGTCAGTTTGTCGTTTGGCTGGGCTGTGACCTTAAAATTAGATTATCATTAATATTTGTTTAGTATTATAATTTGTTATATATAATTACGAGGGCATAAGCTATAAAGCTGATTGGGGCACATCCCACATCAACAAATGACCTCTATACAACCCCTTAAAACACTTACCTTATTTTAATATAAATGTTTCTCAGCATTCTCAAGTAGCCCTTTCCGGAATCCGGACAAAGCATAAATGTTTGATCTACATGGTGATAAGGTTTTTATGTGGATATGGTGGTGTATTTTTGCCTTGTTATAAGATGAACTACCATTATAGACATTAGGCACAATAGTTTCTCTACTACTTTTGCCTTGCTGATAAGATGGACTACCATTATAGGCATTAAGCATGATGGTTTCTCTAATCATGAGCGGTATGAAAGTTTAAGACTTACATGTACACATCAGTGAAATGTCGTTGTTGGAGCCAAAATACTTGGAAAAGACTATTGAAGGACAACTTGTTTGCATTTACAAGCTAGAAGAAAGATTAAAGAAACCTGTAAACAAAACCAAGAACTTCACATTTATTATTGGAAAAGGAAAGAAGAAATTACAAAAAGAGAAGATGGAAGGTAGAAACTTAGGCCCTTGGGGCTAGATGTTTTTCTTGTTGGACTATGATTGCTGTTAGACCAAAACCCGCAGGCATTAGTCTCCGCCACAATCGCTGGAGTTAGGATCCACAAGAGGGGGTTAACCCATGTTGCAGAACTCATGGGAAGCGCTGAACCCAATGTCCAACAATTCTCAACTTGGATAGTTTCCTGACATCTGTCCTTTGCAGGGTGCTAAGTGACTGCTAAATTTTTATTGTTAATGGAAATTCAAACTTGATATCAAGTGCAGATTGTTTATTTTATCTGAGTAGCTGATCATTGAGAAAACATATCTATACTTATTGGTGATTTGGTTGATTTTTCACCTTCTTAGCATGCTATCCGGTGACATTCATTTTGTTGTTTTTATAGAATTCCATACAGTGTTTCCAGATGCCTTCCTAAAGACATTGACATTGAATTCAACCCGAAGGTTGCAAAAGATAAGCTGTCTAAAGATGGGCCTTCTATTGCTTCTAGTTGCCCCGTACCAGTTTTGGCATCAGATAGGGGCTGGGCTAATACTGATGAGGCTTTTGATGAAGAACGAGAAAACATATTTCTGGATAGCACATTGACAGCTTTGCCGGTATGAACTATAAAGGCTTGCCTGCAATTACAGCACTTTCCACTGGTTTCATTTTTACAGACAACTTGATTTAGGATTAGCTTATTTAAGCTTGCTCCTGAAGAATTTCATGGCATGTAAAATCTTCTGTGGAAGTCTTTTTGTAGCTGAATAACAAGGTATTTGGAACTTAGGACGTTGAACCCTTGCACAAGTTCAGGGGATGCTCAGCAGTTTTGGGTTATTTTCCAGGTGCAATCAGAGGAAGAACAAGATGCAATGGCAGCAACGCCTGCACATCCTGCAGGCCTATATGGTGAGCACACTGGGTCAGTTTACCATCTAAAAATGTTGATTGTTGGAAGATTGTCAGTTTTTTGGACCAATTATTTCTGCTGATAATATTTCTTGGAGAGCAATAACGTTAAACCTTCTATTCTCACTCATTTTTTGGTAAGTCAGAAAGAGTATTGAGACAAAAACTTCCGGCATTCTGTCTGATATTCATGTAGCTGTTCTCAGCTCTATATGCCAGTTTTTGGGCTGGAAACTTGGTGGAGCAAATTTGGAATTTTGCATGGCCTGCAACTGTTGCACTTCTGCACCCAAGTCTATTGCCAGTTGCCGTCGTGAGTTTTGTTGCAAAGGTAACTTTTATTTACCACCAAGGAAATGTATTGGCTAGCTTTTTATTATGATATTATCCATTACAATAGGCTTAACGATTGCCCCTTATGGCATGCTTGATTTTGCAGATTGGAATATTTGCTGGAGGTCCCTTGGTTGGTTCACTGATGGATTCTTTTCCAAGAGTACTTGCATTTAATTCTTTGAGCGCTATACAGGTAGCTAGATTATTTTTCATGTCAATGTGTCATTTAACTAATATCTGTTATGGTCATTGATTTAATTTGGTTTTTGTTATTTGGATTTTGATGACTCACAGTTAGCTCTAAATTGAACTTTTGTCCTGGTCTCAGACAGTTGCCCAGTTAATATCAGCAGGAATGATTATTTATGCCCATAATATAAACACTCCTGCTGCTTCCACAACTTCATTACTGTCACAACCTTGGTTTGTTGTATTAGTATTGGCAGGGGCGGTTGAGAGGCTTACTGGTTTGGCATCTGGGGTTGCATTTGAACGTGACTGGGTTGTATTGGTAGGAAGCAAATTTTTTAAAGGTTAAAACATGTGTGTAAGTTTCACTCTTTCTCATCTCTATCTGCCCCATTCATTGACTTCATTTTGTTCTCTGCAGCTAGCTGGAACAAATCGCCCAATTGCTCTGGCCAACGCGAATGCCATGCTCAGCAGGGTTGATTTTCTGTGCGAGGTGATCACTCTTGGAGAAAATGAATGCTACTATTATTGATAGTTTTATGCACACATTGATAAGCCCCTCTAATTCAAATTGTCTCTGAATGGCAAGATCAGATTGCAGGATCATCGATTTTTGGTCTTTTATTGGCAAAATTTGGTCCTGTGACATCTTTGAAGCTAGCAGCTGCATTGATGATGTGTACACTTCCCATTCTGGTCTTTCTTTTTGTCCACTGTCTGCTTTATATTCTTTTTTAAGATGACTATTGAAGAAGCATTTTTTACATTACTGTTTATTTTGTATACAGATTCTTTTGGTGCATCTTACTAATAAGCTTTCAAAAGGTGTTTTAGAACGTCCCAGGCACCATGGCATAAATAATGATTCTGAGCGACGGATCCCTGAAAATTTAGGTGATTGTGGTCACAAGATGTTATCAAAACTGTCAGTAACTTTATATTTATGATATAAAGAGACAGAAAAAGCATTTTAAAAACAATTTTTTACATGCAGTTGAAAGGGGGCTGGATGCCATCAGGTGTGGATGGGTTCAATATAAAACACAACCCGTGCTTCCTGCCAGCCTTGCCTTTGTATTTCTTTATTTCAATGTTGTTCTCTCTCCTGGAGGTCTTATGACATCTTACTTGACACACCGTGGTAGAACCTGATTCCCTTTGTTGTTTCAATTGATTATGTTTTTGTTATATTGTGGCCTTGTTTGTTCCATGGTTGCTGCTTTCTTTGAGCCACCATATGTAAACAGGCTATTTTAAAATTCCTGGTCTTTTGTGGTTTTTGGCAGGTCTTAGTCCATCAATTATTGGTGCATTCAGTGGCATGTGTGCATTCATGGGTGTCGCAGCTACATTCTTGTCAGCCAAATTGGTGGAGAAACTGGGCCTTCTAAAAGTTAGTTTAGTTACAGCCAGTCGTTTCTCTCCAGTTCAAATTTAATTCTTTTGTTTGGAGATTATATAGTTGATGGTTATAATTTGTGATCCAGGATTATTTCTTAACCATTGGTTGTGTTATTGTCTGTCTGTAGGCAGGAGCAGCTGGATTAATATTCCAGGCTTTAGTGCTTGGCATTGCGGTTGCTGTGTATTGGAGTGGTTCTATAGCACAGCAGAAGTCACTTATCTTCTTTCTCTTTTTAGTAGTAAGCAGTTTCAACTGTTTCTAGACTTAATTTTTCAAGATAGTATGAGTCTTCTATTACATGGAAATAATACAAGGTGCATGATCAAGAAGAATGAAGCAATAAGGGACTTCCCTTTCCTACCCAAGCAAGAAGGCAAGCATCTCCATTTGAGTTCCATAATCAGAATCTAGGATATACATCCTAAGCAATAGGAGCTTAGTGTAAACTTGAGTCACTAAGTCATCGAAGAATCTATGAGAGTCAACTACAAAACTCTTTCTTGGAACCATGAATGGTTTCATTACATCTAAGTTCTAACTTTCCAAAGGTAAAAGAGGCCTGTGAACCAAAGAACGCCCTGCGAAATCCACGTAAAAGTTTATACAACCAGGGATAGTCAAATAAAACTGCCCCTCCTATGAACAGGCCTGCAAAAAATACCATTGGTCAATATGAAGCCAACATCCATGTAGAGTGCCTTTTCTTTTCCAAGGAAAACCTTGCGGGATCCCCCCTCTTTCCTGGAATATCTGGATGGAGAGCAGCTCAACTGCCAGCCACACTAGCAGCTGGTAACCCCAAGGGACTTGATTGGATTTGAACCTGTATGACCTATGGCTTCCCTGTCAGCAACATGCCTTGGGAAGATGGTTCAACTGATTGAGAAGTGAGCTAAACCTCGGGGCTCATGTAGAGTGTTGTCTATAAAACCAGGGATAGTCAAATAAGGCTTCCCTCAAATGGACAGGCCTGCGAAAAAGGCCATGGAACCATTGGCTGATGTGAAGTCAAAATTACCTTACAAACTTAAACAAACTTAAAATCCTAGAGGGATCAAATCTTCCACATACTGGCCTGTAGAGCACCTTACTACTATCGGTGCAATAAAAAATAAATAACTACATACGTACATATGTACGTGACAACATCTAAAAAATTGAGCCAGTGTAGATCCATCTTAAACTTGGAGCTCTCAAACACTGAGAGAAATCAAATTTCTTAAGGTGTAATTTTTTTATCATTTAATATGAAGGAATTAATACATGACATGGAATTAAATGATAAAAAAATTTACAGCTTAAGAAATTTGATCCCTCTCGGTGCTTGATAGATCCGGGTTTAAGTTAGATCTATGCTGGTTAATTTTTTTTTTTCCTGCCACATCATACAGGACATCTGAGAGGCCAGATCTGGTTAGTGGTGTGCTTGCCAGAGAGACCCTGCACCAATGCTTGCCAGTCAACGAGTCTTAAGCTTAAAGGCACTGTGTAGACCATATAGTTTAATGTAGCCCTTAAAAAGATTGAGCCTAGGTGGAGAGATTGTGTCTGGCTGAATGGTAAATCAATGTTATGTTTTCATATTCTCATGCTATGTACAATCATATCCAACTTAACATTGTTGAATTCCAGGTGGTTGACTATGGATTGGGGGGACTGTTTCTAGATTTTTTACTTTGTATGCAGCTTGGCTGTTTCTAATATAGGGCATATGACAATGTGTGTATTAAAGGGATCTATCTAGAGTAAATGGCCTTTCACGTTGGACCCACATAGCTGTGTTGTTTCCTGTGTGCAGGTGTTATCAAGATTAGGTCACATGTCTTATGATATAGTGGGTGGACAGATACTTCAGACTGCAGTACCACCTTCGCAAGCAAACCTTATTGGGACAACAGAAATTTCAATGACAAGTTTAGCAGAACTCGTGATGTTAGGGGTGGCAATTATTGCAAAGGATGTTTCACATTTTGGCTTTCTAGCTCTGCTCTCTATGGCTGCCGTAGCTGGGGCTGCCTGGATTTACTGCCAATGGATGTCAAACCCCACCAACGAGTCCCTGCAATTGTTCTCATTTGATCCTCATTACAATTCCCCTTTATCCAGCAATGAGCAATCAGCCATCACGGATATTGTTTCTAAACCCTCTTCTCCTGTAATGTAGAAGAACCTTGAAATTTGTTTCCTGTCTCAAGAATTTCCCCAAGTTTATTCTTCTGTTATACTTGGGATTTATTATTTTTGCAAATATTGTCCAGTTTTGTCTACAAACTCACAGCTAATCATACGAAGGTCAGAATCATATGTCCCCTTGTTTTGGTTTACATGGTCTGACAGATTAGCATTGCGGATATTGCTCACGTAGAGTTTTCCTTGTGGCAACGTGCCATTCAAGAAAAGGCGAAAACCCATAAACGCAATTCGTAAATTAACATTCACATATTTTGAACGTAAGRYTGTACGTTTCATGTCTCCCGTGACTTTGTATCAAAAGTCTACAATTGAGAAATTCCCAGAATGAAATGATGCTTGTGGTATTAACTGTGCTTTGCTTGTTAGCACCTAGTAGGGAACGGGAATTCCCATCATCTTCATTTTACAACATRTGGGTTATTAAGGTCATACGTTTGTTAAGAGTGTGCATCTTACGAAAAAGTGGTCCACAYCCAGGTGCAAGAAATTTTTGAAGAAACGATTGCATGGTGCAAATCTATCAACAAAAATCAAGGGATTCACGAAGAAATCAACTACTTTATTCATAAAATCTCTTTTTGTTCCCTTGCGACTAGTTCCACATCCATATTTCCGTGATTTCATCCTTGGACAGAGAAACATATAGTTCGTAATGTAACAAGTTTATTTTAATTGATTTAGAATGTTGTTTTTGCTGTATTCTGGTATTTTGCTGAAACTCCCACTGTATAATCACAGTAGAATCATTCGCTACAAGGGCTATCAGAATATCAACATTATAGCTGCATCACTCGATAACAACTGCACGAATTGCCAATACAAATGTTACGGCACAAACCAGCCAAAAATGAATATTGGTGTGATCAAAATTCATGTATTGTAAATTTTATTGCAACTAAATCGTACATCTGGAGCGTGTATGTAGGGAGAGTGATAAATTTCTATTACGTGACTTAGTCGTTGCAAAAGAGGCACATCGAGGGAGCATTGTCAAACTCTCGCTATATAGGTTTACTCACAGAAGGCTGCACGCCAAAATTTTCCTGGAGTCCATGCATTAGTGAGAAGGCAGGTATTTTAGAATTCGTTCTGTTGCAAACGCTTTGCATAAATTTTTTGCTTGGAAGGGCACGATAGTCACAAGATGGGTTTGACTATATGCTACGTCAAAAAAACTAATTCGTCATTCAGAATGCTCTAAGTAAAAAAATTTACAAAGATAGATAAACAGATAGCTAGATTTTTATTTAATTGTCCACGAGCTCGGGACAAAAAAGCTGTTACAACTAGTATGAGTTGGAAATTGAGTATTAGAAAACAGTACAGGAACAAAACAGGCATATATGTAATCACCGACGGTTATCTGAAATGACAGTAAACAAGGGGTTAAACAAAAAGGAAACTGTGACTGCGAGTGCCTAGTTCGAATGCAAAAATATCATAAAATTGTGCCTAGTTACAATACAAAAATATCATAAAATTAAGGATTCAGTTTAGGTTCTGATTGCCCTGTTAAGCTCTTCTTTAATAACTCTTTTCTTGCCTAGTGTCTCAACCTACCTTGCAGTGACCCCCACTTGGTCCTGTTGGAATGCAACTTTCCAGTGCTTGATATGGCTTTTGGCACCTTCTCTAATGTGCGAGTACCCAGTGCAATGAAGAAGGAATTGTTCTGTTTCAACTTCATCGCTCCCACATCCTACACAATCTGTCTTCCCACAGTTGCTTGGGTTGTTCTTATCTCCCTATTTCACACCGTACCTTGTGGGAGCTTGTTCTTCACTGAGCCATTGAATGTTTTTCACGCCATGATGTGTTTAGTTTCAAATAGTCTTCAGTTTTGATTTCCCCTTGCTCATTGAAGTTTTCTATGTAGCATTTTTTTTTCTATTAGTGTGTTTTTTCAATTTCCCTTTGCTGTAGCATTACAACATATAGTTTTTGAGTGTTTTTTAATTTGGCGTTCATTTGTCATCTTCTCTGCCTCAATTCTTGAGCCATATTCTACAGTGGAGGCCCCATGATTTCTAGAAACCTCTTTCTGTTCATCCCTTGATTTTCTGCCTATATAAAATCAGTTTTCTAAGAGCCTCCAACTTTGTTGGGTACAATCCTGATTTTGCGAGGAGCACTAGGTGCTATTTTTCACTCTTACGCTGCACGTTATGTAGCGTACCCAGGTCCCCTCCTGGTCCATGCCACACAAATTACCATTCTAACAACTATCTGAACATGCCCAACAGAGCTTTCTGATAAAATTCTGTAACAGGTATGCTCTGCATATGCTACAGGCATGCCAACTAACTATGATCATGCACCTGTGCATATCCAAATACCTTCATAACTATGCTGGACATTCATTAATGAAATGTGCAACAAATAGATAATTATCACATCGGAAAAATAAACACAATTCACACACATTAAGCATAATAGGGAAAACATAATAATCATGGCATTTATCTTTTAGAGGAGCACCAACTAGCTGCAGACCTTAGGGGTTCCTCCTAGTTGTAGACAACTATTCTATTTCTCAACAACAAGTCACTCTCGAGCTAGGGCTATGACTCCACCAAGGCAAAGGCATTCACACAAGCCTATTAAGGTTTAACAACACACAGTTCAAGGCAAGGCCAATGGCACCAACTCCAGCGACAGTTCCACTTCATAGTCTCTCATTCCCCTCAGCCTATCCCATGCAAGGAAATGTACCCCTTTCTCTGCCACCGCAGTCTTTCAGGCTGTCCCACACTTCCCTTCGAGGGCTTCAACAATAGGTCAGTTAGGAAGTCTCTGAGTCCTGTGGCATTAGGAACACAAGGCTGCTCTCAAGGAGCTTATAGGAACGCACTAGGCTAGCGCACAGGGAAAACTTTTCCCAGCAATTCTCATCTCTGGCTTCAACCTTTTCCAAGGCAACCCAATGAGAATTTACTACACAATCCACCTAGGATTCTCGGGTTCACTATGCTGACAGGTCTCAACTCGCTCCAATTATGGTTCTAATTCTTCCCTCCAACTTGAACTCTCCAAAGGTCAACACTTTCTTACCCAGGTCCCCGCCTTGGGCCACACCACACATATTACCACTCTAACAACTATTTGAACATGCCCAACAAAGCTTTCTGATAAAATTCTGTAACAGGTATGCTCTGCCTATGCTACATGCATGCCAATACAATCATGCACTTGTGCATATCCATATACCTTCATAACTATTTGTGCAGTACGTTCATCAATGAAATGTGCAACAAACAGATAATTAACACAATGAAAAGATAAACACAATTCACACACATTAAGCATAATAGGGAAAACATAATAATCATGACACTTATCTTTTAGAGAAGCATCGACTAGCTACAGACCTCAGACGTTCCTCCCAGCCATAATCACTGTTGTTCTATTTCTCAACAGCAGGTCACCCTCGAGCCGTGGCTATGACTTCACTAGGACAAAGGCACTCACACAAGCCAATTAAGGTCTAACAACACAACTCAAGGCAAGGCCAGTGGCACCAACTCTAGTCGTAGTTCTACCTCACAGTGTCTCATTCCCCTTAGCTTGTCCCACCCAAGGAAATGTAGCCTCTTCTCTGCCACCACAATCCTTTAGGTTGTCCCACTTTCCTTCAAGGGATTCAACAACAGGCTGGCTAGGAATTCTTAGAGTCCCGTGGCACTAGGAACACAAGTTTTCTCTCAAGGAGCTTACAGACACCCACTAAGGCCAACACACATGGAACACTATTCCTAACAATTCCCTTTTTTGGTTTCAACCTTTTCCAAGGCAATCTAATGAGAATTTACTGCCCAATCCACCTAGGATTCTCGGGTTCACTATGCTCATAGGTCTCAACTCACTCCAATTTTGGTTCTAATTCTTCTCTCTAGCTTGAACTCTCCAAAGGTCAACAATCTTCCCCTCTGTTGAACAACATAATGGTGAAGAGAAAAGATCCCCCCTTTCCACTAAAACCCAACATTTTAAATGCATGCTCTTTTCATGCCACTTGTCATACAAGGAACCTCTCTTGATCCCACTTAGTAATTCATTTCCCTCACTTAGGAACTTAGGATAAACACAACACAAACTTAGGCTTTGACTTTTTAAGAATATTTTATTATATTCCCTTGTCTTAGCCCCCTAGCTTAAGCTCTAGTTA
>JASDQU010103409.1:275684-287622 GCA_032191745.1 Picea mariana | reverse complement strand
CTGAACTGATGATTGCTCAGGAACCTCGAATGTTTCCTCCCCAAGTGTCTCACTTCTAATGTCTAGAAAGTGTGCCCTGGATGATTCCTCCATCGGAATCTGATGAGGAACCAGGAAAAAGATGTGTCTTTCCTTCCTCTCAACTGGGTCAAGGGGAAATCTCTGAAATCTCCATGAAAGGGACAAGTTGATCCATTGAACCTCCTGAGAAGTTTTTCCCTCGCCCTGAATAAGTGCGCCCTTGCTACTGGAACCTGTGTAACTATTGTTGAAGAATGATGGAAGACCTGTGTTATCTTCCCGGTGACTAGGGTGTGTCTCCCAACACCAAAATAATCCAACTCGTGTCTTCCTCCTGGAATCTAGTGAACTATCTCTCTTGAGATTTTCCTCTCTCCTCAATGACAAGTCAAAATCTACATAATGATGAATTAGGTCACCGAGCCTTCTCTTATAGCTGCCTGAAATCCTAATTCATTTTTGACTTCTAATTTTAGCTCGTTTGTTCTATTTTTAGCTCAAATTGGCTTAAAAAGAATTTTTAGCCACTTTTATCTCAATGTCACTTTTTGAATATAACACCTTTGACTCGAGTGACCTCTAGTAACCCTGTTTACCCCTTTGTGTCACTAGCTATAGTCCAACGGGGTGGTTTAGACCATTAATCCTCCTATCTAAAGATCCTATTTGGAAAGGGACATTACAGTCCTCCCTTCCCAAAATTTCTTGTCCTCAAACAATACCAATCCAAGGTGATTCAACACCTTCTCACTCTCCCAAGTAGTATCCTCTACTGGAAGCCTTCTCCATCTGATCAAACACTCTCTGATGACCTTGCTCCTCATTTTCTGCTCCTAGAACTCTAGTACCTCCTCCATAAGCAAATTCAAATGTCCCTCCTCATCCAATGGGGGAAGCTCCTCTGATGTGATGATGAATTGTCCCACTGCCTTTTTGAGGAAATATATGTGAAACATGTTATGAATCTTGCTCCCCTATGGAAGCTCTAGCTCATAAGCAACCTCACCTACTTGGAGCATGATACTGTAAGGGCCATAAAATATGGGATTAAGCTTTTCAACCCCACTCTTCTTCAAAGATGACTTTCTATAAGGTTGGATTCTCAAGAAAACCAAATCCCCAACCTCAAATCTACACTCTATATTGTGCCTATTTGCACTCATGTTCTGTCGATTTTGTGTTGTCTGAAGGTTCTCTTTCAACAACTTAAGAATATCCTGACTCTCTGTGATCCAATCCTTGGCATTAGGAGCTCTACTCTCCACAAAAACCAAGTCTACCAAAGTGGGAGCATCATATACATACAATGCTTGAAAGGGTGTCATACCAATGGACATGTGGAAAGTGGTGTTGTAGCAATGCTCTCCTAAATGTAGCCACTTGACCCATGTTCTCTACTGTCCACCTACATAGTTCCTCAAATACCCTTCAACCCACTTGTTGATGGTCNTATGTCCCCACCAATCTAAACAAATCCCTCCAGAATGTCCCAATAAAATGACTATCCCTGTCACTAATGATGTTCCTCGAAAACCCATGAATTCTGAAGACCTCCCTGAAGAATAATTCAGCTACCTAAACTCCATTATACTTTGTCGGTATAGCATAGAAGTGAGCAAACTTGGTCAATATATCGACCACTACATAGATACATTCCTTACCCTGGACCTTGGGTAGGATGAACTCCATCGATATACTTTCCCATTTCTGCTCTGGAATGGGAAGTGGTTGAAGTAGCCCTATTGGAAGAGTATGCTCTGATTTGTTCTGCTAGAAAGTCACACACTCACTTATGTGTCTCATAACGTCCTATTTGAGTCCCTTCCATGAGAACCTCTCCCTGATCTATCTGTAGGTTTTGAAAAACCCCTGATGGCCTGCTAGTAGTGAATCATGAACGATTGTGATGATCTTCTTCTTGAGCCCCGAATCTGGCACTATGTAGACTATGTCCTTGTAGAATATGAAATCGTCAATGACCCTATACTTTTCATCCTGTATCTACCCATCCATAACCTCACAAGTGAACTTTTTCTTGGAATATTCCACTAACAAGTGGGATTTCCAATCTGTTGAAACCTCCATCAAAGAACATGCCACAAGTCTCCTCAATAGTGCATCATCCACAATGTTCTTCTTCCCCTTGACATACTCTATGTTGAAGTTGAATTCATGTACCTTCTTCACCCACTTCTATTAGCTCTCACTGAGGTCCTTCTGCTCAAGGAAATACTTCCAGCTGTTGTGATATGTTTTGACCATGAATTTGTTGCCCACCCAATATTGTTTGAATTTGGTCAAGACATGCATGATTGTTGGAATTTACTTGTCATAGATGGAGTAAAACCTCTCGGACTAACTGAGCTTCCTTCTCTCGAATACAATGGAGTGTCCTCCCTGCATCAAAACTGCCTCGATACCCTCATCGAATGCATCACACTCTAATACAAATGGCAACGTGAAGTATGGTAATGTTAACAATGGACATGTGCCCATGAATTCCTTCATGTGATCGAAGACTTTCTGTGACTCATCGGTCCATATGAAAGCCCCTTGCTTGGTGATATCCATCAGTGGTGCTCCAAGCTGAGAAAAATCCCTAACAGACCGTCTGTAATAGCTACATAACCAGAATAAGCTCCTCCACTCTGTCACATTCTTGAGTGTTGGAAAATCTAGAATGGCCCTGATCTTCTCCTGGTGTACCTGTACCCCCTGATGATGTGGCCCAAGTAAATTAGTTCTATCATACCGAACTCACACTTGGACTCTTTGGAGTATAGTGACTACACCTCCATAATGCTCAAAACCTCATCTAAGTGCCTCATATGCTCCTGCCATGTCTTGTTGTAGACCAAGATGTCGTCGTAGAAAACCCAAACTAATTTCCTCACCTGATCCCTGAATATGTGGTTCATGTAAGACTGAAATGTAGTTGGTGCATTGGTTAGCCCAAATGGAATAACCAAAAAATTGAAATTTCCAAAGTGACACTGAAATGTCATCTTCTCTATGTCCTTCTCTCAGATGTTGATCTAATGATACCCAGAGCATAGATCAATCTTTGAGAAGCAAACTGCCCCATGCATTTCATCCATCAACTCGTCAATGCGAGGGATAGGATATTGGTTCTTAATGGTTTTCTTGTTCAAGGCCTGGTAATCAATGCACATCCTCATGGTACCATCCTTCTTCAGAACTAAGACAACTGAAGAGGTGAATGGGTTTTTTCTCGGTCTAATGTATCCCATCGCTAGCAATTCATTAATTTCTTTCTCTATCTCATCCTTGAACCTCCTAGGATGATGATAGGTGGGTGTGATCATAGTTTTGCCCCCCTCCTCCAACTCATTGGTGTTCTCAAACCCCTTTTCAGGTGGTCTCCCCAAAAACCTATTGATGTTGTCCCAACAAGTTCCTGATCTATGTATGATATTGCTGTCGACCCTTTGAATCCTTCCGTGTAGTGATCAATCACTCTATGACATATGATACCTCCACATGTATGAATATCCTCTCCACCCTCTTGGCTGAAACTATCTTATGTGCTCCTGTTGACATGCCTCTTAGAACAACCCTCTTCCAGTCACTGTCTCTGAACCCCATCTCCAAGGTTTGGTAATTGGTGGTGATTTTTCCCAAGGTGATCAGCCACTGGACTCCCAATACCACATCTGCGTCAGATAGGTCAACCACATAAAATGTGTCTCTCACTGTGTAGTTTCCTAACTTTATATCCACATCCAGAACTCTGTCTAGACACTCCATTGTATGGCCATTTGGTACTGCAACATCAAACCCCTCAAACTCCTCTATCTGAAGCACCTGTCTTGATATCAATGAAGTGTTAATGAAGTTGTGGGTGAACCCACCATCTATCAGGGTGATTTCTTGTTGTCCCTTAATAGTCCCTTTGATCTAGAGGGTATCATAACTGGGAACACCAGAAAGGGTTGCTATGACTCCTCCCTTTGTTGGTTTCCATCTGTTATCCTGCTCAGGAGGCTGTGGAACTACCGTTTGGTGGGCCCCTGTCAGTGTCAGTGGTCTATGGGGAGGTTGCTCCTCTACCTGTGTTGATTCCTCCTCTAACCTAGTGGATCCACTATCTTGATCCTCCTCCTCACTGTCCACATTGTTCGATGCCACCTCAATATAATGAATCCCTCCCTTGCCCATGCACCTATGGCCTAGGACCCAAGGGTCTCTATAGTTGAATAAAAGCTTATTCCTCATAGGCTCTTGCCTCGTCTCATCATATAGCTTCTCCTTGCCCTTCCATTCTCTCTGGAATGGCTTCCTATCTCGGTCCTTCTGTGGTACGAAGGGTTTGGGAAAGAGTTTAGTCTTTGGCACTGAGTCTGGAAAATATCGAGTGTCTAAGATGGAATCCTACAAGGTGTGAGGCATGTATGCCTTCACCCATCCTCTTAAGGGCTCTGTGATTCCCTCTGTGAATAACATGATCAGCCTGGGCTCTGATATATCTGTCACTGCCACTGTTACCTGGTGAAACTCTATGATGAACGCCTCTAATGTGCCAGTTTCTCTCAACTAGGATAGATCCCTGAAGTGAATCTTGAGATTCCTCCTATCAAACATGTCCACGAGTCTCTCTCTGAACTCCCTGTAGGAGGTGACGTGATTGTTACCCAACGTCACCAATCCATGAAGCCACCACTCATGTGCCTCACCCTCCAAGTGTAGGGTAGATAAACTATGGCCTGTCTCAATCATCTGGTTGAGCTCTGGCGGTGCATTTGGATGATCCGTCAAATGAAGGTATGATGAGTTTACCAACTTTCTGGATGAAATCAATGTTATGCCCCTGTTGTGGTTGTTGTCCTCCTGTTTGTGGCTCTCTGGGGAGGTTCTTGAGCCTGAGTCCACAATACTAGACTAGGGTCAGGTCCTAATGGAAGTCACAACCCAATGCTGCATACTCCTTCCTGTACTCTGCAATGTCCTCCGCCTGAGTGGGAGGCCTTTGTGCTATCGGTTGTTGTGCTACTAATGGGGGTGCCCTCTGCAAAATGGGGAACAATGGCTTGGGAATCCTACTCGAAGAGGTGTATGTGTGAGTAGGAGACTGGGGTCTACTACCTTCCCCTAAGTTCCCCTGTGTTGCACGTGGGGCTTGTGTGCCTGGGGTGCCCACTATAGCCAATCTATCAGCCATTTGCGCCAAATTCTAAGTCATGGCATGTTGACTAACTACCAGATTGTCGAGTACCTGCATGAAGGCTTCATCTAGGTCCATGGGAGATTTACCACTACCCTCTTCTCTCTCATATCTGTCTCCTAACATCCTCTCAGCCTCACGCTCAGCCTCACACTCTGCCCGTCTATCTGCTTCCCTCCGTGCCTCTTCCTCTTCCTCTGAGTTGGGAGGAAAAGGGGGAAAATCAGATCTAGGTCTTCCCTCCTTGTGTCTGTTGCAAGTGACATATTCGTCACCTACGTGCTCACGTCCCCCTGGGTCCTCTACTACACCTGTCATCTTTAATCACAGGATAGTAGGACTAAAGCTCTGATACCACTGTAATGTTCCTGACTTGGCTAGTCTAGGAAAATCTGCTAATGTGTGTGTAGGATTAATTGTTTACAACATATAAATGAGCATTCAAATAATAATGGCGACAGAAGACTGCAAAGCTTATATTATGAAATCTCTGTGGAGTACAAATGTCGAATGCGTGTGAATAAAATGAATCACTTGGCTAGATCAATGACAAAAGGATATTAGCTGGAATACAAAAGAAACTAAAACAATAATACCCGATACCCGAAGAATTTTGTGGAATGCAATGGATGAGATGAAAAATTGATATGCCAACTCATACGACAATCGCTACAAGTCTGGAAAGTTCACCCTGGTGGCTATACCTCTCGAAAATTCCTGGAAACTGTCCCAAACAATGCACCCTGCTCTGCCTCATAGTCCTGGTGACTGTCTAGACCTCAACTGGTGTATCTGGTCCACAGATGGATCCCCTTGGGGTAAATGCACCCCCTCTACTCTGGAAAAATGCGCCCTAGTGATTCTACCATCAGACTTGGCTGATGTGTGTCTCAAATTGATCGCCGAGTTCTACTGGGAAATGGGTCGTAAGGATTTCCATGGATATGAACTGATGATCGCTCGGGAACTTTGAATGTGTCCTCCCCAAGTGTTGCATTCCTAATGTCTGAAAAGTGCACCCCAGATGATTCCTTCGTCGAAATATGATGATGAACCAGGAAAAATATGTGCCTTACCTTCCTCTCAATAGGGTCAGAGGGGAATCTCTGAACTCTCCCTAAAAGAGACAAGTCGATCCACTGAACCTCCTCAAAAGTTGCGCCCTCACCCTGAATAAGTGTGCCCTTGCTGTTGGAACCTGTATAACTGCTACTGAAGAATGATGGAAGACATGTGTGATCTTCTCGATGACTAGGGTGTGTCTCTCAACACCAAAATCATCCAACTGGTGTCTTCCTCCTAGAATCCACTGAACTATCTCTCATGAGATGCACCTCTCTCCTCAATGACAAGTCAAAATCTACATAATGATGAATTAGGTCGTTGAACCTTCTCTTATTGCTGCCTGAAACCCTAATTCGTTGTTGACTTCTAATTTTTCTTGTTTGTTCTATTTTTATCTTAAATTGGCTTAAAAAGCGCTTTTAGTCACTTTTATCTCAATGTCACTTTCTGAATATAACACCTCTGACTAGAGTGACCTCTAGTAACCATGTTTACCCCTTTTTGTCCCTGGATATAGTCTAATAGGGCAGTTTAGACCTTTAAGCCTCCTCTCTGTAGCTCTTATTTGGAAAGGGACATCACATAAATGTTGTATTTTTAAGTGTAGATGGTATGAAGCATTTGAGAGGAAACAAAGACATGATACCCATAGCGGATTGTTTTCTATAGATTTGTCGAGGTTCCTACTGGAGGATAAGGAGCCTTATGTTCTACCAATTCATTGTGAGCAGGTATTTCTTTAACTCAAATAAGAAGCAATAGTGATCATTAATCTATTGATTCATAGTTTATTGTGATAATATATATGTGTGTTTATTTATAAATAAAAGTGTTATAAGATATGTCTAATATATGTATGTCGTTCATGTGCAGATATTTTTCTATGAAGATATTTTGGACCCAAAATGGATATTTGTCATACATTATGATCCAAGATTAAGGCATGTATTTGACGATGCATTAGTGGATATTGAGCAAAACAATGATGTCCAACAAAATGAGAGAGAGGTATTAGAGAACATCGAAGAAATTAACATCCATGATGATGTTGAAGATGGTTATGTTCAGGCATAAGAAGAAAACAATCCAGAGTTAGATGATGTTATGGAAGACAACAATATGGATGGTATAGAAAATTAATGATGATCCAAATACATCTGGTAACAATATAGATGGTGTACTGTCAAATTTCAACGATGATGAAGATGATGCAGATCAAAAAGAGGATGATGATAATATTAAATACTTGAAAGAACATATAAACATTGACAATGATAAATTGGATGACATTGTTGCAGACAATAATGTTAATGACCAAGACTTCTAAATTTTCAGAATTATTTGTAATCCAATTTTTAAAATGTTGATTCTTATGGCCCAAAATTTTATGAAATGCTTCAGTATTATTTCTGACGATACAAATTACCTTTTGCAATATCCTTAAAGTGTTCAATCTTTTCTATGAATTGTTGGCAAAAAAAATAGGATTACTTATATAAGAGTTAGCATGGTTAGTGATCCTTTATTGGCAATTGTTAAAAAATATAATTAAATATATCGTATATGTAAATCAATGTAAATCCAGATGATTAGGTTAATTAATGCATCCAAAGTTTATTCATTAATTTATATTTTAAAACAAATTGAAATATTTCACTAAGCCTAAACCTAAGACCTTAACCTTTATACCATCTAACCCCTAACCCCTTGAAACATGGACGATCTTGAATATTATGTGGGGACATCAAACATCCTTGAGTCTTGAAACCCTCCCATACCATCAAGTGACATGTGCCTAGTATAAACATGTCAAATTTCGACGCATACAGACACATTTTGGAGAAATTTCAACGTTGGCCTCATTCACTGGTAACCATGTAGGGTTGATGGATGTCTTTAATCCCTTCACCTGATATAATCCCTAACCCATTAACAATTAAACCACTTGCGTGTTGGACCCTATAAAATTATTTTGGGCTGTCTCAACTTAATAGAACCATGGTTTAATCATCTTGAAGAATGCCACAAGAAAAAGACAAATACATGGAAATTGGCATCTTTATTAGGTTTTGTTGTAAAGATGGGTATGTCGAGTTTGATCTTTTTTGGCATGGATGGATAAATTGGCTCATGATGAATATGATGATGACGATGATGAAAATGACAACCATGATGAAGAGAATGATGTCCCTAAGTCTTACAAACCTCCCATAACTTCAAGGCATGCAGTGTAAACATGTAAAATTTCAATGCGTACAGTCGCATTTTGAAGAAAATTCAGCATTCACCCCATTCACTTTTCACTATGCGGGGTCGGTGGATGATCCGGATAATTTTCGGCACAAAATGAGAGTGGAGATATAATAAAGAAATGCACAGAGATATCGCAAATATTCAATAATATAATAGAAATGTATCAGAGATGCAACCATAAACACATATATATAGTAATACATGATTTATATTAATGAAAGAAATGTACAGAGACTGTAAAAATACAGAGTGAAAGACTCACTAGAATGGTGGCAGCTTATCTCTGAGAAGAGATGTGACGGCTACTTGCATTCGCAAGAAGATGATTACAATGAGGCTCTGAAGGCCTTTTTACAATAAACAGGAATGCCCAAAACCCTAGACATCCAAAAACCTAACCCTAGGAGATGAAGTGCCAAAAGTCATGTGGGCCCCGTTTGGGTAAGTTAGTACATCAACTTCTCGTGGTCGTAATTTTTGCATACGATCTTCGTTTTAGGCGTATGATAGCCAGTTAGAAAGGTATCGTCGAGGAGATTTATTTTGGGGGACTCAATATTTCCTTTGGTTATCATTGAGAATATCTATCCCGAAAAACCTTCATTTAGGCCCTCAAAATGGCTCCGGAAGTTAAAACTACTAAAAATAGTAAATTGCCAAAATTGCCAGAAAATTGTTTTGAGCCGGTTGCAAAAGGTGGGTGGCCACCGATATCCACCTGGATCAGTTGATGACATTGGTTATGGGAATGTTGGAAGTTCCAATCCATTTAAAGAGAATTCCGACAAATATTCTATAGAAGGGAATAACAAATGATGACAATGAGATCGACGTGCATGACAAACAATGATGAAAACATGGACGATATCGAACATTATGTTGGGAAATCAGGAATACTTGAGTCTTGAAACCCTCTCATACCATCAAGGCATGTGTCTACTCTAACCATTTCAAATTTCAACGCATACAAGCACAGATTGAAGAAATTTCAATGTTGTCCCCATTCACTTCTCACTATGTGGGGTCAGTGCATGACATTTGTGATGGGTGTATTGGAAGTTCCTTGACATTTCAAGAGAGTTCCAACAAGGATTCTACAGATGGAAATGATGAATGATGACAATGAGATGTCCATTATGAACGTTGATGTAAACACATACGATCTCAAATATTATGTGGGAACATCAGACATCCTTGAGTCCTTAAACCCTCCCATAACTTCAAGACATGTGTCTTGTCTAACTACATCAAATTTCGATGCATACAAGAACAATTTGAAGAAATTTCTATGTTGGCCCCATTCACTGTTCATTGTGCAAGGTTGGTGGATGACATTTGTGATGGGTGTTTTGGAAGTTCCATGAAATTTCAAGAGTTTCGACAAAGATTCTATAGATGGAAATGAAGAATGATGACAATGAGACGTGCATGATGAACATTGATGCAAATATGGACGATATCAAATATTATGTGGGGACATCAAACATCCTTGAGTCTTGAAACCCTCCCATACCATCAAGGCATGTGTCTAGTCTAACCATGTCAAATTTTGATGCATACAGACACAATTTGAAGAAATTTCAACATTGGCCCCATTCATTGCTCACTGTGTGAGGTCGATGCAAGATGACATTTGTGATGGGTGTATTGGAAGTATCATGACATTTCAAGAGAGTTCCAACGGAGATTCTATATATGGGAATGACAAATGATGACAATGAGACATCCATTATATTGAATGTTGATTCAAACATGGACAATCTCAAATATTATGCGGGGACATCAAACATCCTTAAGTCTTGAAACCCTCCCATACCATCAAGGAAACTATCTAGTCTAACCATGTCAATTTTCGACGCATACAGGCACATATTGAAAAAATTTCAATGTTGGCCCCATTCACTGGTCATTGTGTGAGGTCAATAAGAGAAATTTGTGATGGGTGTATTTGAAGTTCCATGTCAAATTTAAAGAGAGTTCTGACAACGATTCTATAGAAGGGAATGGCAAATAATGACAATGAGACGTGCATGATGAATGTTGATGCAAATGTGGATAATCTAAAAGATTATGTGGGGACATCATACATCCTTGAGTCTTGAAACCCTCCCATACCGTCAAGGCATGTGTCTAATCTATCCATGTCATATTTTGACGCATATAGGCACATATTGAAGAAATTTCAATGTTGGCCACATTCACTGCTCACTATGTGGGGTCGGTGCATGACATTTGTGGTGGGTGAATTGGAAGTTCCATGACATTTCAAGAGAGTTTGAACAAACATTCTACAGATGGAAATGGAGAATGATGACAATGAGACATCCATTATGAACATTGATGAAAGCATTAATGATCTCAAAGATTATGTCAGGACATCAAACATCCTTGATTCTTGAAACACTCCCATATCGTCAAGGCATGTGTCTAGCCTAACCATGTCAAATTTCAATGCATACAAACACAATTTGAAGAAATTTCAATGTTGGCCCCATTCACTGCTCATTGTGAGAGGTCGATGCAAGATGACATTTGTGATGGGTGTATTGGAAGTGCCATGACATTTCAAGAGAGTTACGACAAATATTCTATAGATGGAAATGACGAATGATGACAATGAGACATCCATTATATTGAACATTGATTCAAACATGGAGGATCTCAAATATTATGTGGGGACATCAAACATCCTTAAGTCTAGAAACTCTCCCATACCATCAAGGAAACTATCTAGTCTAACCATGTCAAATTTCGACGCATATGGGCACAGATTGAAAAAAATTCAACGTTGGCCCCATTCACTGCTCACTGTGTGGGTTCGATGGAAGAAATTTGTGATGGGTGTATTGGAAGTTCCATCTCAAATTTCAAGATAGTTCCGACAACAATTCTATAGAAGGGAATGATGAATGATGGCAATGAGACGTGCATGATGAACGTTGATGAAAATGTGGACGATCTCAAAGATTATGTCGGGATATCATAGATCCTTGAGTCTTGAAACCCTCCCATACCATCAAGGCATTTGTCTAGTATAACCATGTCAAATTTCGTCGCATACAAGCACATATTGAAGAAATTTCAACGTTGGCCCCATTCATTGTGCACTATGTGGGGTCGGTGCATGATATTTGTGGTGGGTGAATTAGAAGTTCCATGACATTTCAAGAGATTTCCAACAAATATTCTACATATGTAAATGATGAATGATGACAATGAGATGTCCATTATGAACGTTGATGCAAACATGGACGATCTCAAAGATTATGTAGGGGCATCATACATCCTTGAGTCTTGAAACCCTCCCATACCTTCAACGCATGTGTCTATTCTAACCATGTCAAATTTTGATGCATACATTTACAAATTGAATAAATTTCAACGTTGGCCCCATTCACTTCTCACTATGACGGGTTG